>MU388288.1:0-113031 GCA_022578535.1 Jackrogersella minutella
TGTAGTGGATGACTAAATTTAAAGTGGGTCAGTGTAATTGAATTGAATTGAGTTGGCTTGGCGTTGGTGTACACCAGTGGATTAACGTGTAGTGGGTCCGGGCCCTGGATGATTTTCACGCGTTGAAATCTGGATCGCGAGGCGTATGAAGGCCGAAGAAGTAATACGAGATCATGACCAATTGCTAACATACCGAGTGCGTGCAGTCTCCGATGATGTAGTTGAGGCACGCAACCACGAAGACGCTCTCCACTCGGCCATATCATGGACTTCAAGGGGCTCGGCTGATCAATCTGCAATAATAGCCACATGAATCTCAGCACCTTGCCGTCCATTAAGGCATACAAGTACATGGCCCCTGTGACGAATTGTCTTTATCACTTGTAGAGATCGCAAGTTGTTCAATTTGTGATTCTCGTCTTTTGGTGGTCTTGGCACTAGCAAGCCCTACCCTTAGATCATCGGGGCTGTCTCTAAGGAAAGCGACATTAAGGGGAATTACACCTTGGTTAGGCGCTTGAGGGTGATGGCGTTGTTGAAACTAAGTGGCCGAGGCACTGCTTATAAGAGTTATTTAGGTAAGTAAATTAACAAAATTCAGTGTATCTCAATCACTTAACAAGAAGCCGAAGCGAACACCAACTGATACCGTATCGAGGTATTCAATCTCTTTATTGTATGTGCATAAACTCGCGTATGGGACATCCTATCTCCCTCCATCGTTACACGTTGCCATCGCCGTTATCCCTCCAAACATGGGTATCTCCAAGACTAAAGGAACTCGCAACGCTACCCAATCCGTCGTTAACCAGCGGCGTCACCACCCGGCTGCTGCCGTTGCCGTTGGTGCTCCCCGCGTTCGACTCCGCCGCAGACCAATCCTCCGGGGGCGGCGGCGGCGGATCTTGGTAGATCCAAGGTTGTTCCAGGGGCGCGACGAGGCTCGGGTTTACGAACCTCATGCCCTTTTCCCGATCTTCGTCTATGGTGCTCATGCGCCTCGTCAGTCGAGTTTGCCGCTGCACCTGCTCTGGGTCCTGGTCGGGGCGACTTTCCGACCCGGGATCGGTGGCCCGCTTGATGCTCCGCAGTGCGATGAATCTGGTGAGTGGAGTAAAGCGGCGGCGGGAATGGAAGTGGTACCAAAAGGTCAAGATCACGAGTGGCACAACAAGTCCAGCGGCTACAAAGGCTGTCTGCAGTACTAAGATAGCGATCATGATAACCTGAAAAGCGACGAGCCCAACAATGATACGCCCGCAAATTATTGGCCATGCACCCCCAGTAGCATGTTGGGGCTGGTCCATTGAATACAACAGTTGATACTTATAAACAAAGTAGCCAAGTGTGAAGTAGCATATGCCAAGGAACAAAACGATATGGGCACCCGGGAGGATGCTGTAGACTAAACAGAGAATGAAGACGAGCAAGGCGGTTGGAAGGTAGAATCCGTAGTTAAACAGGCTAGGCTGGACAAGCTCAGCAAAGTCTCGGGGTGTCTTGGCTCCCATGCGATAAATCGAATAGAGGGATATGCTTCCAAACTGCAAAAGTTTGAACGGGAACAACCCAAGACCTTGAAGCATGATGAAATTGAGGTAGAAGTTATTCAAGTCCTGGATAGAGCCGGCTAATTTGCTTGCAATGGTCCGGGTATCTCTGAGCGAGTCTCTGATTATTGACCAGAATTCGGAAAGCGCCGCACTACCCGCGACGGTGTAGACGATGAAAATATTGAAAAATATGAAGAAGAAATTCTTCGATATTGTGGATAGTTCAACTTCACCTTGCGACACCATTCCCTGGGTGTTTGAAAGGTAGTCATAGAGGTACGGTACTAGGACGTTAAGTAACGAGACCACTAGAGTAGGCAAACCAGTTTGTACGAAGGCTTTGGTAATATCATGTCGCAGAAGGGATTCGGCGAAGGAGGGCGCTATCGTCTGCATGGTGCAAATGCTAAGTAGTTGTGCAAGCGCCGCCACTGGGGCAAACCAGAGGATCGATAGAAAGGTGATGAAAATCGTGACGCCCCATGCTTGCAGTTGACGCTTATACCGCGGAGCATATGTATTCTTCCAAATCACATCCGAAGGTGCTGGCGCCGGCTTAGTCAACAGCCGCCCTGGTCTAGGATCTACCGTGGTTTGAACGGCCATCTGACAGGCTGCAATGGAGTCCATTGTCACAAATGCAGTATCTGTTGGAGGAAACTCCTTCTTTCTTGAGTTTCGAATCTTCTCGTCATGGCGACGCAACTTCTCTTCGTAGTAGTCGAGAGCGTCGATTTTACGACTTCGCAAATTTAAGAAGCCGAACCGAAGTCGAACTTTTGGCCTCGCCCTCTCAGCCATGAGATTTTGTAGGCTGCTACCAGCGAGCAGACCTCCGTTCTCTCGAGACTCGTCTCCGTCATTTGCATATTCTTGCATAGTATCGTCCGCTGTTCCAGGTTCTCGTAAATCGGATGTTAACCCCGCTGGTGGCTGCTGAGCCAGGTAAGCGCTCCATGCTTCCTCGAGCTTTCGAAGAAGTCCTTGTCGTTGAGCCATCAAAGCATCGATTTCAGACCAGTTTCGGCACAATGTGACACTCCGGACGTGTCCGATTTCCAAGTTTTCTACAAAATCTTTGATTTTCTCCTCTGACCTGATATCCTCAGGAATTCCTGTTAACCGGAACGTTCGGTCGGTTATAGTCGACTGAGTACCCAAATAATCTTGTCTTATCTTGATCACCTTGATAGTCTCGGAATTCATGAAGTACATCGTGAGGAAAGAGAAGAACCAGGTAAAAACCATGTAGGCCCATAGATAACTCCAGCTCTTGTCTTCGGGCTCAGAATTTCCCAAGGTTTGTTCGAGACTCGTTGGGAAATACAGTCTAGGACTTTGCAGTAACCCTGTGTAGAAAGATTCGTTTCCGGGCGAGTCTCGCCCCGGGGGTGTGGTTTTCCCAGTATCGAAATTATTATGTATAGGCCAAAGGACGACGAGAGCGAAGAATAATATGGTAGCGAACAATCGGAGCGACATCTTGAAGAAGGATAAAAACTGCGAACTACTGCATAAGTAGATTATAATATAATCGTCGTGGTATTTATTACACTACATACCACGAAGGCATCCAAGCCTGCAGATGCCAGCACCTGCTCCTCTGTTATCCTATATAACGCTGGCATCCATCCAAAGAAGCTATCGGGAAGCGCAGGTAGAGCGATCAGAGGGTTGCTGTGACGTTTTCGGGCGGCATAGAGGGTCTTCCATCGAGGTCTAAGGATCTACATCAAATACTTAATGAGCTTGATATCATCATGAGGTTAAGAATCAGTAGATAGCTTCTTACACAGAAGGCGACAAAGGCCGAGATACCTAGCGCGAGGGAAATGACCAGCTGGACGAAGATGTCCTTGCTGCCGGGGCCAGCGGCCGTCTCGCCCTTGCATTCCCCGTCAGGATCCATGGCTTCTAGATGATATGGCTTCGCCAAAGACGAGGGGTGCCTCGAGCATTAGGAGGTTAAGTTAAGGAGTCTGTTCTAGGAAGACATTCAAATGTTGATATTTTTGTTGATCGGAACGCTCGAGCGATAAGACGGGAGAAGCACAGTTATTAGTGGGTCTTCACTAGCCAAGTGACGTATTACCGAGCACGGTTAGGTTCTATGGAGGTAAGGTTGTGCCACATTCTACAGTGGCTTGATACCTAGCACAGCTCCAGAGGCTAGCATCACGTAGGCTGCCAGGTACCTACCAAGTATCAAAGTACACCATCTAAAAACCTATTACCTCAGGAAGCAAAGAGGACCAGAAATATTCATCAATTACCTATTGAATCAATCTACTTATTCGTTTTGGAAGTAAAAGTCTCGAACCATTCTTCATCCATCACCACTAACTGCAATTCCTTCCATTTTACGCACCACCCTCTCGCTTTGCATACTCATCCTCGATGCGCTCTTCATACAGCTTGTCATTCTTGCGCTGCTCGTCAGAAACATCCTCGATGCGGCGTCCAGAGTTTGCACTTCCGCCCAGAGATTGACCCTCGGAAGAAATCAGACGACCTGAAGTATCGTACTGATAGCGCTCGTGGCGAATGGGCTGTCCAGCATTCTGCGAGGCTATGTCGGTTTTGGTACCCGACGGGTCACTTGTGGTATGCTGGGCGTATCGTGACTCAGCAGTCTCTCCGTTACGAGTGGTAGACGATGTGAAGGAGACGGATGATGAGCTGTAGGTATTTGACGGCATGATGATAAAATTTACCCTTGAAGTTTTTTCTCTGGCTGGTTGATTGTGTTTATTGGTTTAGGTCGAGAGTGCTGCTTCACTTCAAAATGGAGTATTGTTTTTTTATGAAAATACGAACGACAGGATTGATGAGCAACTAGGGAATAGGTAACTAATAGTTATAATAGGTAGTTTACAGGCAGACAAGTAAGTCAATATGGCTGTATGTATGGTTTGCCATGTATGGGTCAGAAACGTCATAAGAGTGTGCTTACACTTCGATATTTACGTCATAAAACAGTCCGCTCCTGTCTTTCCTCAAATCTCTCTTGCCACTTTCTCAGCAGGCAAGTACTCAAACAGCCTTTACATAGATGCTCAAAACTTCCATCAAATCAGAAAACAAAGGGGCAAGCTAGCTGGCTGGCAAGTTAGTGCCTGCCTTAAAGCCCATTTACCATATCTCTTTGACTGGCAGAAGGCTACAGTTACTTAAAAGTGGAGAAAAATACGTCTAAGTCACTATATTTTTGCAGAGCTCGATGTACTTTCCTCCACTTTTAAGTAACTGTAGCCTTCTGCCAGTCAAAGAGATACCTTAATGTAATTCGACTCAAGTCCCCCACGCAAACCACCTTATTCTCCATCCTTTCAGACCCAATCGGGAGTTCTGGCAAACTCTGTAGATGCACTCCGAGTCTGTACCTTGCGTACTCCCCGCAAAATGCTAAACTTTACTTGCACTACCTAGATACGTTAAAGGCCAACTCTCTTTAGAGTTAATGTTCACTTGGTTCACTCGTTTTGGCAAGTTCGTCCTTCATATGCATAGGATATTGATGATCACATGCAGCGCATACGATGTTCAGCTAGGTACCTCCTAGCCAATGAGACAAAAAGACGTTCTCCAATTACGGTCTGATTGTCAAACGCCCCAATAGGTAACCTTACACGCCATGGACCCAGAAGCGGAGATCCTAGGTACCAGTTTTACAGCACTTTCCCACCGCAGATTTAGGTACATTTTCCTTCGTAGTTATCACCAACCTCACTGTCGCCCCCCTTAACAGCCCTCGTAGACCTCGTTGCCGTTGCTTCCAGTGTAGGGGGTTTGTTGTGGGCGAGGAATGTTTCAGTACGTCCCCTACAACCCCTGGGCCCACCCCTAAGCCTCCTGCCCCTGAGATCCCTGTAGCCATTGATTAACCACTAACTACCCAGGTATAATCGAGGTCGTCGTCAATAAAAAATGGCAAGCAGTAAACAGTGTAAAACTTTGATCTAACACCACGAGGGAGAACATGTACGAAATTTACTACAGGCAATGTACTGCAATATCAGGTACCCATAGGGTAGGTATAGTCATCGGGCCACCGTGAAAATAAACGTGCCCAATGGCATGATGCATGGTCAACCAATTACACACCGTGGTTCATTCAAACTTCAAAATGCACATTCTGGACGTAACGTAACCATATTTTCAGGCTTCCATTAGAAAAAATTTCATTCCATTTTGTTTCGTCTACGTTAACCCTTCAGCGCGAGGGGCCTACACCCAAAGGTGAAAGATAGAAACAATTCAAAGTAACAATGGCATCCCCCCTAAGTGTCGGAGATTGCATCGCCATAATTGGCGTGATAATCAAAGGCTTCAACGCATTCAAGGGCTCATCGGAAACTGTAAAGGAATTCGAGAGCCTGAAAGGAGACTTGCTAGCCATGAAGTTGACCCTAGAAAGGCTCTCGCACTCATATTCGAATTCAAATTCCCCTGCGAATCTTCATGAAATCGATAGTATCATCAGCCGATGCCGTGATGTCTTGACTGAGCTAACGCTGCTGACGGAAAAATATGCACCCACCAAGTCAAGAACGAAAACAGGCTATCGACGACTTACATGGACCTTCTGGGGGAAGAAGGAGGCCGAACCATTTCGACTACGCATTCATGGTCTTTCAACTTTGCTAACTGTAGCTCAAGTCGAAGTCAACAGGTAGTTCCATATTTGATAGATCAAAAAGAAAATACATTAGATATTCACTAACAGTAGGTATGTAGGCAGGCCATCGAACGTATGAAAGAAGACGCTCAACGGCAGACGGATGCCCTGTCTTTGCAACTAGAACAGAGCAGGCAAGATGTAAAATTGTGCCTGTCCGCAACGATCCAAGAACCTTGGGACCACAAGCCCCTGGAATTCCAGGATGCCATAGGTCGCAAATTTCCAATACCCTTGGAAGCTTGTCAGACGTTTGAGGTATCTATTCTTGAAATCTTGTTAGCTACCGAGTTCCTAATGCCTTGATCAGGACTTTTGCGACATTCTTCACTTTAGTTTCAAAAGGGTTTCTCACGACTTGCCTTTTATTATTAACAGAGACTTCTGGCTATTCACGCCAGCTACGGATGGCTCTCCATGGTGGTATCTAGTCCATGAAAACGACTGGAAGCACATCGCACGTTCAGGAACTCGGTTAGGGATGTCTTTCTTTGAACTCGACCCGGCACCCGGAGGCTTTCGCCTTCGCTGTAATGCTATTGAATTCTTGAACCCCGTTTCCGAAAGCCGTATGAGTGAAGGACATTGGACTCTTGCTGTCCACGAACACTCGCTCATCCAATTTTCTACGCCTCTGCCACCTTGGACCAAACTCCCAGAGGACCTAGAGTTTCGTTGGTGGTATGTTCCTTATAGATACCTTATGACTGCCCACCCCTTTCGATTGCTAACCAATATCAAAATATGGTATAGGTCTACGCCACCATTGTTTGGACCAGTTTCGATGACGTTACCGGCGGAGAAGGGGAGGGTTAGGAACACGGTTATGAATCATTATGATTCCTCTAGTGGCACGCCCGATGAACCCGACGCAGTAGCAAATGAATAAATACGGGTTTAGAATGACGTGGAAATCCTCAGAGCCAGCAGATTTCTTCGCAATACTCTGGATGCAGTCGGCAGATATCTGGACGGATTTTCAGAGCAATGAATGACTTAATATTCATACCTTTCTTTATCTTTCTCAAGACGTTGACCTGACGGTGGGCAATCACGCAACATTTTCTCTCTCGGCTGAAGAGTGAATCCCTACAAGAGTTACCTTATTTCTATTCAGTCCTTCTGCACCTGGAAGATGTACGTGCTGATCAGCTACCTAAGTGTAACCACATGGAAGTGAAATTTTCAAAATCTTGGTAAATGTGTGGATATGTCATCCATCCAAAAGAGATTCGAGAGTGTCTATCAAAAATGAGAAAAGGTACGCCATGGTAAAGAAAGAGAAGCGATAAAATTTCATGCTAAGAGTCATTATTGGTTTAAACCGTGATTCAATATCGCGGGGATGAGTGTGAAAGGGGCTATAATTTGCAGTCATCGCTACACATATTTTGCCGGACTTAATATCTCATGTCATCAACCTTCTAGAACTGCTCTAAAGCCTACATGCGATGCTGGTAGCTGTACTACTATGGCGTCCATCGTACCCACATCATCGTCCCCAACGTAGCTCTCTAGACCTAATAGGCATGTCCTTCCGATCCTCCCCCTATCCTTGTGGTGGGTATCACCGCCATGGCTTGAAAACACGTAAGTGGCGCTATTGATATGGGATGAAGGCTGTATATTGGCTCTGGGACAAGCCTGACAGCCTGATAACAGTACCTGGCTTCCGGGATATCGGCCTCGAGGGCATTGTCGGCATCAGCGACTCCTAGATTCCCATCCTTTACATAGCGAACCCCATATCAGTCACATACATATCTTAGACTATTCCCAGGCTGGTACTACGGGACCTGAGATCTTTCAGCCTCGTTGTACTCCGTAGGATATTAATGTCAGGACCCGATATCCTTGATACAAGTCGTGGAACGTCACACTATACGCACCTTACCCATCAACGAGGTTGGCCTTAATGTCCAAGGAAAGGTACTAGAACAATCGGCGACTAGTATATATCCGAAATTGTTTGTTTGCCTGTGTATACTTAGTGAGCTGCTGAGTTATGGAACGCGCAATCTAAAACGAGGCTGGGTTCTATAAAGCACCCGATACCTTATCGACATGAACAAGAAACATTATCCCGTGAAGATCAGTATCGATATACTAGGAAGTCTTTAGTTATTGAGCGGCCAGTACCTTTCTAGTCCCAAATAATTTAATTAGTGATTGGAAAGCACGAAGGCTCCCTGAAAAGTCATCATTACTAGTGGCACTTGGTTGCGGTCGGAAACCTCTTCGCACGTCGAAAATGGGTGGAACTGGAGATCATTCGTACGTTAAAGGATCTTCCACTGGTTCACTGGGTGTAAATTTACTTTTTTTTAAACATATCAGATAGAGGATTAGATATTATTTATCTTCTTCCTTTCGCGTGAGGATGAAAACGGCTATTACCTGCTAGATAATTAACGTGACGCTTATTCTCGGTGCTTCGGGTAATTTAGTATCGACAGTCGTTCATAGCTCCTGAGACTGAAATTGGCCTAGGTGTAGAGCTGAACATAAACTCCATATATGGAGCCTTACTTATCTCATCTCAACCAATAGTAGAAATATACTATATATTTGGTGTGTAACTGGGCTTATATCGCGTGCAAATCGCCCGCAGAGAACCGTGAGACATGTCGAGGAATTGAACAAAAGGTCCTCATTCAAATCTGGCAGAGTAACTAGCTACCGTCGGGCCGGGACAAGCAAATCTTGTTCAGGAGTTGCCGTCACTGGATGATTTCGGTGTGTGCGGAGTTTGATCCGTTACTAAGTAAGAGAAGTCTCGGTGCTACTCTTATGCTGAGGGTGGCTAATGTTGCAAGGTGGTTGGCTTTCGAGTCTCGGAGTAGTATGCTCATCTTATATCGGGATGACCTAATGACCGTAATGGCGTGTGCCTGTATACTGGGATAGGTTAAAGATGGATATAAAGGAAGGAATAAATCCATCAAATATCACCCAGCATGAAGTTCGACTATCTCATTACACCTTGCAGAAAGTTGGCTCTCCGATTTGTTTGATTATCGATACGTTCATTGAGTCGTATATCGCTCGTTAATTGGAAACCGAAATCATGAAGACCATAGTTTTCTTCCTTGTGGCATTAGCCCCCCTCGGTCTTGCCAGAGCGCCTCTGGTGAATAGAGATATTGACAATGTCATTCCCGACAACTACGTCGTGGTCATGGAAAAGGCCAACTCGGAGACACTTCAATCTCACTATCAACAGATACACGCCGTTTCCCAGGATACAGATGCTGAAAAGCAAGGAGTCGTGATGACCTACCAAGTCCAAGGGTTCAATGGTTACCACGTTGAGTGTGATAACGCAACTCTCGAGACCATTCGAAACGATCCCAATGTACGTCAATCATTGATTCCCGAATAGTATTTTCTAACAAGAACAAGGTCAAATATGTTGCTCAAGATGGTCGAGTAACGGCGCAAACTGCTATCCCCCACGAAGTTCCTAGATCAGACCCGGCAGTAAATACCTGGGGTCTAGGCCGAATCTCGCATCGAAGCCCTGGCGTCGGGGTTTATGTTGACCTAATCGCTGCCCCAACTCATGCTTATATACTGGACACTGGAATTCGCGTGACGCATCAAGTAAGTGCCTTCCCACGAAAGACGGAAAGTGTCACTAACTCGTTCTAGGAGTTTGGAGGTCGGGCAACGTTCGGTCAAAATTTCATCAACGGATCTCAAGTTAGTAACCGAGACTTAGGAATACTATGGCAGGTTGCTAATTCGAATAATAGAATGTTGACGACAATGGACATGGGACCCACACTGCGGCAACAGTCGGAGGTAACACCGTCGGAGTGAACAATAGTACCAGACTCATCGCAGTAAAAGTCTTGGATGCTGATTCATCAGGAACATGGTCTGGGATGATTGCTGGGGTACAATGGGGTAAGTCTTTCTGTGACAGGACTGCCATTTGGCATGTAACTGACTTCAGTAGCGGTGAAAGATGCTCAGTCGCAGGGTAGGCTCACTCGATCTGTGATCAACATGTCGATAGGTGGTCCTAAATACCAGCCCCTAAATGACTGTGTCAAGAACGCCGTTGGAGCTGGTATGACGATTGTGGTGGCTGCGAGCAACTACGGCGCCGATGCGTGCACGTATAGCCCTGCCTCAGCTCCGGAGGCCATCACAGTGGCAGCCACTGATGAAAATGATAATCGGCCGGGTTGGTCTAATTATGGGACTTGTGTTGACATATTTGGCCCCGGAAATAACATCTACTCGGCCTGGAAGGATAGCGATTCGGCATATCAGACTATGAGCGGAACTAGCATGGCAAGTCCTCACGTTGCTGGACTTGTGACATATTTGATGTCGCGGGAGTTTATAACAGGGCCGGCAAATCTGACGAGCCGCCTGATTCAACTTGGAACCCCGAACAAGGTGCAGAATATTAATGGGAGTCCTAATTTGATCGCCTTCAACGGCAACAAAGCTGAGCTGTAGGGCTCGAGTTTTGAATAATTAGAAAGGGCTGGCGGGATGTTAAAAGAACTGTACTAATCATCGGCATATAGACAAGCATATTATAGAGAGGATTGGACATTATAGAGGTATATAGACAATTTATAATACATTGTAACTAGAAGAAGGGGTGATTGATTACCTCTCTGTGAATCTTGAGTTGAAGGAGGCAAGTGTTGGTGAATTAACAGAACGGAGTTCTGAATTTTAGTAGGGTTAGGGTACGTGCACGTACCTACATAGGCGCTATAAATTTGGAACATTTATGTGCCTAGTCCTAACCTTAATGGATGTGGGTACAAGCCGCAGCTGGTCTGTGCCGCTACTAGCACTTAACGCGTTCAAAATCATTTAACGCGTTCTCCTTGAACTCTTTAGCTGAATCATGACCGAGATCCGTTACTAAATCCCAATTAAGCACATATGTACGGATCCGTAGGTAGACCCTCATTAAGAATTCCCAGTGCTTGTGACCGCCGTCTCATTCAAGATGCCTGATCAATCTAAGGCGAAGAAACAGCAGTCTCTTACCAATTTCTTTATCCCAAAGACTGTCAATGGTCTAACCACATCTCTCCGAAAGCCCCAGAGTCAAGCTGCCGACAGCTCCAACAGCCCCAAAAATGCCAAAAATACCAAAAATGCCCCTGACAGTTCCCGCAAGCGACCACTGCAAGAAGATGTCGATAACGGAAACGATTCACCATTGAAGAAAAGATCAAAAGGAAAAGAGCCAGAGAATCAGGACGATGAATTGGAAGAACCAGCTCCGAAATCTCCTACTCTAGCTCTAAGCAGACCGGCTGCCCGTACAGAACGTTACCTTTATCACGGGTCAAGTTCTCACAAAGATGCACCCGGAGTAGACGAAGAAGAGATCACTGCCGAAAAGCGCAGAAAAGCAGAACTGCATCGCAAGTTTGTGCAGAAGCTCGGCCGGCCAGATAGCTTGGCATATGGCAGGCATCGAAATAGGAAGGGAGATGATGATACTCAACCTATGGACGAGGATGCGGAAGATGGCGAAGATGACGAACCAGCGCCACCACCTACAAAGGGGAAGAAGAAGAGTCCCAAGACGGGGAAGCTTACACCAATGGAAATCCAATTCCTAGACATCAAGCGGAAGCACATGGACACTGTCTTAATCGTTGAAGTCGGATACAAATTCAAGTTCTTTGGCGAAGATGCTCGTACCGCCGCTAAGGAGCTTAGCATAGTATGCATCCCTGGGAAGTTCCGATATGACGAGCATCCGTCAGAAGCCCATCTCGAGAGATTCGCATCTGCGAGTATTCCAGTCCATCGGCTGCCAGTACACGCCAAGCGTTTGGTAGCGGCCGGCCATAAGGTCGGAGTCGTTCGCCAAGTCGAGACTGCAGCCTTGAAGAAGGTTGGAGATAATCGCAATGCCCCTTTCACGAGGAAGCTTACGAATGTCTATACTAAGGGTACGTATGTCGATGAGATTGGTGAATTGGACCAAGGTAGCTCGGGAGCTCCAGCAGGTGGATACCTGCTCTGCATTACAGAGACGAAAGCTAAAGGTTGGGGCACTGATGAGAAAGTCGACGTTGGTGTCATTGCAGTACAGCCTGCGACGGGCGATATTATATATGACAATTTTGAGGATGGCTTCATGCGGAGCGAGATCGAGACGAGGTTACTGCACATCTCACCATGCGAGTTTTTGATTGTCGGTGAACTCTCCAAAGCCACGGACAAGCTTCTCCAGCATCTATCCGGCAGTGCCACCAACGTATTCGGCGACAGGAGTCGGGTCGAAAAGATCCCAAAGTCCAAAACAATCGCCGCCGAAGCTTACTCGCATGTCGCTCAGTTCTACTCTGCCAAACTCAAGGAGGCTTCCGAGGGTAGTAACGAACAGGCCAGTGCACTTCTAGACAAGGTTTTGAAGCTGCCGGAATCCGTCACGATCTGTTTATCCTCCATGATCAACCATCTAAAGGAATATGGGCTCGAGCATATCTTCGATTTGACCAAATACTTCCAGTCTTTCAGCGCCCGCCAACACATGCTAATCAACGGTACAACCCTGGAGAGTCTAGAAGTCTATCGCAACCAGACCGACCACAGCGAAAAGGGGAGTCTCTTCTGGGCACTCGACAAGACTCTTACTCGTTTCGGCCAGAGACTTCTACGCAAGTGGATCGGCCGTCCCCTTTTGGACAAGGAACGCCTTGAAGAAAGGGTCACTGCCGTCGAGGAGCTGCTCGAGAACGCCTCAACCGCCAAAGTCGACCAACTAGTGCATCTATTAAAGAACACCAAGACAGACCTCGAGCGCAGTCTAATCCGTATATACTATGGCAAGTGCACGCGGCCCGAGCTCCTATCAGTCCTCCAGACGTTGCAGAGGATAGCAATGGAGTTCGCGCGGGTAAAATCGCGCGACGATACGAATTTCCAGGCTGAAGCAATTAGCACAGCTATTTCCTCACTCCCGCTCATCCTACCCACTGTCCTGTCGTATCTCGACCGCATCAACGCAGAAGCCGCGCGCAAGGACGACAAGTACGCCTTCTTCCGCGACGACCAGGAAACGGACGCCATCACCGAGCGCAAGCTGGGCATCGCGTGTGTGGAGCAGGAGCTCGACGCGCACCGCAAGGTGGCCGCGCAGACGCTCGGCAAGAAGACCCCCGTGCCCTACGTCACCGTCGCCGGCATCGAGTACCTCATCGAGGTGCCCAACGCCGACCTCAAGCGCGTGCCTGCCTCCTGGCTCAAGATCAGCGGCACCAAGAAGCTCTCGCGCTTCCACACCCCCGAGGTCGTCCGCCTCATATCGGAGCGCGACCAGCACAAGGAGGCCCTCTCGGCCGCCTGCGACGCCGCCTTCGCGTCCCTGCTCGAAGACCTCGCTTCTGACTACCAGCCCCTCCGCGACGCCGTCTCCTCCCTGGCCACGCTCGATTGCCTGCTCTCCCTCTCCAAAGTCGCCGCCCTCCCCGGCTACTGCAAACCCACCTTCCTCCCGTCGGAATCCCCCCCCACGATCTCCATCGCCGGCGGCCGCCACCCCATCGCCGAGCAGACCCTCGCGACGTCCTACATCCCGTTCAGCACGACCCTGGCCTCCCCGGCGCCGCTCGCGCACCTAGTCACCGGCCCGAACATGGGCGGGAAGTCCTCCTTCGTCCGCGCCGTCGCGCTTCTCGTGCTCCTAGCACAGGTCGGATCCTTCGTGCCGGCCGCCTCCTTCAGCCTCACCCTCGCGGACGCGATACACACGCGCATGGGCGCGCGCGACAACCTGTTCGCGGGCGAGAGCACGTTCATGGTCGAGGTGAGCGAGACCGCCCGCATCCTCCGATCCGCCACCCCCCGCTCCCTCGTCGTCCTCGACGAGCTCGGCCGCGGCACCAGCACCCACGACGGCGCCGCCATCGCCCACGCCGTCCTCGCACACGTCGTCCTGCATACCAAGTGCCTCACCCTCTTCATCACCCACTACCAGAACCTCGCCAACGTCGCCGACGGCCTCGACGGCCGCTGCCGCAACGTCCACATGCGCTTCACCGCCAACAGGCGCGGCGCCGACCTCGACGACCTCGACGGCGACGGGGGCGACGACGACGATATCACGTTCCTTTACGAGGTCGGCGACGGCGTCGCTCATAGGTCCTACGGTCTGAATGTGGCCAGGTTAGCTCGCATTCCGAGAACGGTGCTCGACGTGGCGGCGAAGAAGTCCAGGGAGTTGGAGGAAGCGATTAGGATACGTAGGCTAAACAGCGCTACGAAACTTCTAGCCAATGTGTTTGAGAACAGCCCCGACCAGCTAGATCACCTTATATCGAGCATCGAGCAGCTATAAAAATCAGGCAGGCTACATAATCACATTATTGAAGGAAATCTTGTTTTATTAACGAGACGAGTTGCAATCGATGTAATAGAACACACCGCAGCCTAGATATAGCTATGCCTTACTTACATGCCCATGCTAAGAAAGACAATCCCATGCGCCAAAATGGCTAAGATGATGCAACCGTAACGCCCGATCTACCCTTGATTTATCCCCAGATATCTTGGTCCGTTTGCGCCCACCCGGATAACTCCCATATGGCGTCAATTCAGTTGAGAGGTGCTCGATCATCTGTGTATCCGGGATATCTAACCCGAATAGCAATCCATGGGCCTGTGTCGACAAGTCTGACCGATACTAGCGAAGTTGATAGCCAGAATTAGATGCGTTACGCAAGTTGATGTAATGATAATGTACGGACTCATCGGTGCCTTTCAAACCCGTGTATCTTATCTGGCCGGCGGCTGCCACGGCCGTTGTTCGGAACTTTCACTGCATTGTGACGAATGACACAAGTAGGGAAAGGCAGTTGACGACTCGGTGCTCGGTATTCGTGAGAAAACTGTTGAACTGTGTGTCAATATCAGGCCTGGCCGTAATGAAAAGCGCCAATAGCAAGGGGACCCTTAATCTTTCCGAAGTGAACGGCCGGTCAATGTAGATATTGCGATGTAGAATGGGATGTTAGTTGTTATTGTGGACAGAAATTGGTTAGTTCATTGCCTCGGGATGATTTGTACGCGCAAAAGTTGAGAACTGGTAAAATTCGAGAGGAGGATACCTATGTCCGATGATACTCATGGGATGAGCGTAGTCCCTACATATCAAATCCGCCACTTCCTTGATTTGGAGGGAAAGTCGCATTATGCTGCGAGGACATGTGTAGAGAGTTGAATCCACCATGACCATTGATGGGCTGAAAATTGGTCGTCGATGCCGGCTTCACCGGCTCGTCATACGATGAGTACATGTTAAATCTAAGTCCATCTTGAGGCTGAACGTAAAGAGGGTTGTAATTTTCGCCGTGGGTAGAAGTGGCCGTCTGCAGGTAAGGGTTAGAAGATGCGGCGGCTTGTTTCAATGACAAGCTTTGATTCTCCTTTCCATGAAAATGGGATGGAGGAGATCGCTTAATTCCGATGCTCGGGGACGCGAATGGAGTGTTCGGGTTTCCTGGTCGCAAAGCGGCGAACCCAGGCAAGCTGTCATGCCTGTCATTGAAAGTGAGCCCGTAGTTCAAAGAGGTTGTCATTTCAGGGCATTGAGGCATTGGCAAAAACTCACTGCCGTCGTCGCCTTCCAGGAGGGCTGTGGGTTGAATCTGTTCTTCAGTGTCAGCCGGAATGTCTCCGGCGAAGGGTTGGAACAATGGCCCACCAGTGTCCATGCCCATCGAATCCTGGTACAAATTAATTTCTCCATGAATCCCGTGATTGTGTAGTGGTAGCTGTGAATGTGACACCGAACCATGGTTGCCGGCTGATCTAGTCACTCTTCCTCCAGTGTCTAATCCTCGACTGCGGTCCGGCGCAATCCCATCTGTTAGAGGTGAGTTCCTGAACATTTGCGCGACCTGTGTAGTTACTTGGCTAGCACGCGGAATTCGAGCATCATGGGCCGCAGTATTATGCCTAGTCTTCTTAGCAACCAACGTAGCACGGTTGAGGATGCTTCGACGTTTGCGTTTCTTCTCAACCTCGCCGTGCTCCTCTTCCCCATTGTCGTCATCATCATCCTACAATCTAGTAAGCCATCGTATCAAGCTAACCGATCTTTCTGTTTCACTCACCTCGTCCTCGTCTTCAGAAGGATCATCGTAAACATCCCTAGTTCGTAAGTAACTGAGATTCATATCAAATACATACTCATCCGTGTTGACTAGTGTAGAATTGATCTCGAGCTGCTGGAGGACGGCAGGAGGCTTGCGCTGGTTTCTCTTACGTCTCTGTTCCTCTCCGGCGGCGTCAAACAGACCCATGCCGGGATAGACTGTGCCTTTGAGACTGAGAGTACTCGCATCTACCTCATTCATCTCGGTGGCCTCGGTAATGATTTCCGAAGGGTAGGAACTTCCACCCTCTGACGACGCATATTTGGGAGAGACATCTACATCGCCGAAGTTATCGAATTCCGCCCGGTGCATTACATCTATATCACCTCCCTGAGGTATTAGTGCATTAAGGTCGTCCTGCCAAGGGGAGATTGAAGGGCTTTGTGGTCCATCATAGCCACCTGTGTAGTTCATGCCATCGTCTGACTCGTACTTGATGTCTTGAACTCTGCGGTTTCTACCTCGAGAACTCTGTGTAGTATGTTAGAATACCTTATATGGTCATAGCACGACTGACTTACGGTATTGCCTCGACTTCCACGGCGGCCACGACCACCACGACCACCGCGTCTACCACGACGCGCAGTCAAACGACCTGATGGAGTATCTCTGGGAGTTTGGCTTCGTCGACTTAGCTGTGCGCCTTTCTCACCTCTTGCCTCCATGCGTTGCAGAACCAATTGCTTGATGTTGTAGGTCTTGTACCAGAGATCGAATTGCCGACATCGCATGGCAGCGCGTTCGTCGATTTGACTTAAGATCTCAAGGTTGTGAAGCTCTAATAGGTGAGCTTTGGAACTAACGTGTGTGAGAAGATGAGAAAGGTCGGAGAATGCCTGTTGCTTCTCGCAACAATAACAGATGAGGGGGATAATTCCCTGATCTCCTTGGTGAGATACAGGGGCGGCTTCAGGGTGGGGTCGAGTCTGATGAAGAGGGTCGCCACGATCGCCAGCCATGTATGCTGGGTCTAACTGCGGATAGGCCGCCATTTCTAAAGAATATAATTGTCAGTCAATGAGCTGTGATTCTTCCCATACATAATTTATATCACCGGAAATGGATTTCGCCGCAAAGTAAGTTAACTGAAAGTTAGCTTGACTTGGAGAGCGAAGTCAATAATAGCATAGAAATACAAGCAGTTGACTCTCATGAAATCACTTTTCGATTATAAATTGAAAAAAAAACCCGTCGGCAATGGGAATGGATACACACCTCTGGTGGACTAAGGTCTACTCGGTCAGGTACCTAAGTGTTTGTTAAGAAACTGACAGAATATCGCAGATCGGTGGATATGGAAATGCTGCAATCTGTCGAACACCAAGGGAATCTGAAGTATCCTTAATCTTTGATTGTTAGACGTTATGGTAAATTCGAACTATGAACTTGGAATCTCGTCGTCGAGCTTGCGGAAATTATCCGAACTTCCAAGCGTCGAAATGACTAGTGTTCAGTGTATGAGTGTCGTATTGAGAAGTTGAGTCAAAGTCGTCAATCCTCTAAAGTTGAAAAGAATCATGGGATCGATGGGAAAGAGTTAAACCACTGCCGTCCGTCTGTTGACTCTTTGAGTCTGGACTTGAGAACTTAGTCGAATCCTTGTGTTTTCTTGAGCACCTAATATCTGCGAGGATGGCCTGAAATTCGGCTGGCTGATAAAGGTTACCGAACCGAGGGTACGGTAGTTTTTCTTCTATGATCCTGTAGTTCTCTTGGTCAGCATCTGAAGGCCAGGGCCTTGCGGTATGATATGGCGTCCTTCACACTTGAAATTTTTGATGAAGGTTTGTAAATTGATCGGGTAAGGAGTGGTAGATGGTGGAAAAGAGTGACAGGAATATTGAGGATGGAAGTTGATTGGGTTATGGATTATAAAAAGAAATTAATTCCATGTGAGGAGAGACAAGACGAATATATTTCTTTATGTTGAGTAGAATTAAATTGTAGTGTAGGGTAAATTGAAGAAGTCATTGACGTGCTCTTCATCTTTCACCGAGGGGGGGTTAGTTGGGAAGGGGTCCGTTTCAATGCCAATGTACTGGAGAACATATTCCAAGATATCACAGAAGGGTGCATGGTTGTCCGCAAAGAACTAGGGATTGTTGCCCATAGGGAAGTCATATATGTACAGAATCCGGGAAACTTGGTAAACGTGATATTCGACGAAAAGGGTATTGAGCCAAGCTGGCGATGCCAAGTAGGAACTCACCTTGGGTACAGTGAATTCTTTCCATGTAATTTGTGAAGAAGGTGTTGGGTCCTGAATCGATTTTGGAACAAAAAAGGTGGAAGATGCCTTGGTCAACTAGTTCTTGAAAGACGTGTATTGCATCCACCTGTGAATTGTTTTTTTTTTTCGTCACGAATTTTTACGAAGTAGATAAAGTAGTAATGAGAGAAAGTGAGATGGTTCAGAAGAAATTGAAGTTGGGGAGGAAGGGGAGTAGGTTATATTCAATTAGTCCCTTCTACAATTCATCTTATGTGGTTGCCAATTAATCAAGATGCTTAGCAGTATACATCTGGATGTCTCCTTCCAGTCATAATATAAATCTACTCATATGAAGGTATTCTATGGATCTAGTGATCTCATTCTCAACTTACATGATACGCTTAAATAGTAGGACGTTGAGTACTTGGGGAGATGTTGATGTATATGTATAGGGGTGGAATTTTGGTAGGGGATTTATACCATATATATGCCATAGAGATACCTTCTTTTAAGTGGTCCGTATAGTATTTTTTACTTGATTCGGGGAGTGGTCAGTGCGCGTATTTCGACGCTAAGCTAATTAGTACATAGCCTAGTCTATACATATTACACGTATCTATGTAGATAGGTACTTGAGTACCTACTAAGTCAAATGGCCTACAATCTCGAGTTTGACACTTGCTTAAGGTAGGCATTTGTAAAAATTTAATAAATTGAAAGCTCCATTCATAGCAGCCTATATAGAAACTGGCGGAAAGAGGGAATTCTCGAGGCGTTATTGCTGTCATACAAGCTCAACAGTATGCATCCAGGTATTCGCTGCCTACCGGTTCACTCGTCCATGGAATCGTAGGTATTTAGAGCATAAATACGGGGAGAGACTTCGGTTTTTCTCTTGCAATGGTGAGGATAGACACGAAATAACCTGGAAGGGCATAGCGGGAATTTTCATTAGGTACTCACATAAATACAGCCTCTAGTTACCTAGGTAAACACAGGAGGAGCACAGCTGCTGTACTTTTACTGCCTTTGTCATTTCTTGATATCTTCTGTAAGATTAGTATATATTCTAGGTTGATATTTACATAATTAATCAATTTCAAGATACGGGGATAGAGTATGGGATTACGATTCCAGAACAAAAAAAAAGGATAACAGTCTACGCTTTGCAGCATAAGAGTCTTCTCCTCATACTTGACCACTTACCTCTCTCTATTCCATTCCTAGTTGGACCTCTTTAGCTTAACTAGATGAAACTGAACTGAGGCGACGAAAGTATCAAGGGCGCAAACAGGCAAACACCTCGTAACCAGTTAGGCCCATATTAAAAGGCTACTATTAAAACCCCCGTTTAAAAAAATAAAAACATACAACACCAGGGATTCGCTGGTCGTCACCGACCCAACTACTAATCTAGCGGTATTTGGCTTATATATGGGAGAGCGGACGGGATCCCGAGTTTTCCAAATCCTATGGTCGTATGTGATATGTTTGCACGTTGTTCGTTCTTATATACCTGGGGGAGCAGCCAGAGAAACAGGCTTGTTAGTCAGCAACCCACAATTAGGGGTAGAAGTCATAGGTCTTATCTGCGCACACAAGTAACAACCCCTAAGAACTGCTCTGCCATACACCCTTGTTTTGTGATATTTCTTCAAACCACCAGCTTTCTCATTTGAGACAATGTAGAATCTACTAAAGCTCACTCAAAACTACCTGGGATGGCCATATCTTTAAAAGGGAGGCTCGGTCACTTAATGTACCTACCTATTCAATACCAGCTTTCCCACGCTCTATTAGTACGGTTCGGTTTTAAAACTGATTGTTCTTTGAAATTTCTACAACCCGTATCACGAGAAAATGTGTTATTATAGTAGGTTGTGTATTTCATGGAATAGTCATTATAGAGGTTAAGGCTTAAAGGGGCACGCTCGGGAATGCAGATTGGCCTGGAAGAAAATTGACACATGTAATCACTTGAAAATATCAATAATCAAAACTAGGTGTTAATGACATATAGACTGGTCGGAAAAATTCTACATATCTGAGCCCAGTTCGTAGGCAAAGGGGTAGGTATTTCATCATTATTCTGGAACCACCGTCCTCTACGCCACTGGGTTTTGGCCAGGAAGGCTAGTCAACCCTACAAAAAGAACTATTAACTTCTGAACTACGAACTCAATAGAGTGGTGGTTTATGACTTACAGCTGTCAATATCCTCGTTCACCATGTCAGGAACTTTGCACTGGTTCTGCTGAGCAATACCCTGGGTCTTCAGCATTGGAGCAGAAACATATGTGTGACCATCCATGGCCTTCTGGAGAGAGTCGTCTTTCCAGCCGAACATGTAATCAGCGTGGGAAGAGTAGCCAGTCGCGTCTCCCGTAGACCATACGAATGGCTGGTTGCCGTCGGCGAAGTCTGCCGGGTCGTTGAATCCCGTAGTATCCCACATAGTCTCTAGAAGGATTTGTGGCAATCTGACTGGGTGGGTAGCGGGGCAAGGACCGCCAGACTCGAAAGTGCCCGACTCTGGGTATGCGACGTGATCTTGATGGTTGGGCGAGTCGAGGTTCTTGCCATCCCAACATGTTGGGAATCTGTGGTTAGCCATAATTCCACCTTTACATGGCTTCGCGGGAAAGCCTATGCTTTCTGGGGCTCGGGTTCCCTGGTTCTCCATGCATATGTATGTCAACTGTCGGAACTTTCGGGCCTGTTCGCGGTCACGGAACACGGCATCGCCAACAAGCATACGGAATCCAGGCTTGAAGGCGGTGACTGTAGATTTCTGGGCCGTATCGAACAAGGCATCTGACATATAGTACACAACCTTATGGTGGATTTAGCCTGCTACTCTTCCAATGTGGTGCCCCGTAGGAGCTTACCATGCCGCCTTGAGTACCCTCCATGCCTGCTTGAGCAATCTGCGGGACTCTCTTGAAGGTGCCGTTCTTGGCGCGGTAAAAGAGTACAGCAGTCCAGTAGTTAGAGAAGTCTTCTGTGAACTGGCAACTCGTGCAAGTCGAGAGCGCTGCGAGGTCATGGCTTTCCGCGGGCATCGACGCGTTGAATGAATTCTACAAGACATCAGCATAAACACGGAGTTTGAATTACGATGAAATATCATTTGCAGTACCCCTCCTATGATTTGATGAAGATGAGCAGACGGGTTCATGCCCGGGTTAACTAAGGGATCGAGACGTTGGACGGTCAGACCGGAGCAACCAAATCGGAGCAGCGCACTCGCGGGCGCGAAAAGCCCTGAGACCGCGATGAAGGTATTCAACTGCATCTTTTCGATGATTCTAAGGTACTTGTTTGAGTTTGATATCGGATTTAGAGTAATTACAAGTAGGAAATTGGAAGAGTGTGGTGATAGTTATGATATCAGTGATGATGAGCATTGGCTTCTCCGTACACTACTGCCGTCTCTCCCACACCTATTGGGATTACATGTTTGATTTTTGGTCTCGGATGATATCAGTCATTAATATCAGAAAACAATTCGATAGGCGAGTGGCTTTGATCCTGACTCCGGTTAATGTGGAGAACGTTGACTGGTTCGGGACTTGAAGAAGAAGGTTAAGATGCCAATGGCTTGGGTAGACATGCTAAAGGTAGCCTTACCTATCCAGTTCATGCATTGGCGCATCGATATATCTAATATTAGGGTCTGGCCGGTAGATGATTTTCTTTTTCCAGTCGCAAAATCATTCTTCCTGATGTAGAATCTATATGAAGACATGTGTTTGTACCTACCATGGTTCTTACCCCTATTTTGACTGTGAAAGGTACCTACCTAGGTAACCATGGCTCCCACCACCGTGTCCGCCTGTATACCGCGGAATGGCTGATACCGGGACCCTTCTTTACTGGCCCCGCACTATACTTTATCAAATATTTACCATTCCTGGCAAATGAGAATAGAAATCTAATTCTTGTTTATTACCTACACATAACTGACATAATACGGGGGGTCACGCTTCAGGTTGCAACTGGCCTGTTCGGCTAAAAGCACTAATTAAAGTACGTTGAGAATTCGAATTGTCATGACAACACCGAAAAAGTCCATCTGCTATATCTCATTGATGTCATCTGGGTCGTTCGGAAACTAATCATTACTTTCGCTTATCCGGCAGACCACTCTTCCTGGTTCTTTACACCTGAAATCATCACAGTCAAGCAAGACATTACCTCTCGGTTTACACCATGAAGCTATCACTCGTGCTCACCCTCTGCTTAGGCATGGCTCTGAGCCAAACGGCCCCTGAGTGCACTCGAGAACTCGCAGAGACTGATGATTGTGCTGATGTCATCAATGCCAACGCCTGCTATAACCAGTTCCGGTTCAGGGATAATCAAACTTTGTCGTGTATAGGAGGCACAGACAATAATGAAAGAGCCTTAAAAGTAAGCTACGGGCACCGGCGAAGCTTCGAGAAAGAGACTTGCTAATCAAACGGTATAGGCATGCAAATGTTGTAGCTGTGTTGGCCAGATCATGTGCAACTGGGTAACGCAACAACGATTCCAATGTTAGAACAATGGCATCCATTGAGTTGGAACGAAGCAAGGAAAAGGGGCGATTCTGGAAGGGTATTTGCTATGAATATCCTTAAGGGGCTTCTAGGTTTGGGTAACTCGAGGGGTTTACATGTTATACGATGACTAAATAAATAATGAATATCCATAACATTCAAATTTAAATTGCCTGCAAAACACAGCGGTTTGAGTGTCCATAGTCAATCAAAATACTTTATCGAAGGACAGGTTAGAATATTGAGCTGTATGGTGCTTATGAGCCATTCTTTCTCGTCGCTATCAACTTCGTGACCCCAAGAAAGCACGCAAATGAACATGTTGACGCTACATTTTATCAAGCTGGAATTGTCGTAGCTATCTACCTAGGTAGTTTGTAAACGTGATATGACAATATTTATGTCAAAAAAGTGCCGCCGGATTAGGGATGATATTCTTCAAAAGATCAAGCACTCTGAAATGCGGAGCTCGACCACAGTAGTCAAAGGATCTTGATGCAGTAGCAAGTTGCATGCTATTTCGCCTCATTCCTTACGTCGTGACAACCCAGCAGCATGTCATCCACTATCCCGATTATTGACATAGCGACAGGAAGGCAGGCATATATCGAAGCCGCAACATGATTCTGCCTTGAATACCACCGCAAAAGACCCCGAGAGGGGTCCAGTGAAAGATGCCGGCGTCATGAAAATGAAAACAGAGCTGGATACCACACCAAATGACCCCTATCTTGTCGGTACCCCTTTTTCATACCTCTGCAAGCAAGGGCGCTTGGATGTAGCAAGACATAGGTCAAGTTGTTTAAAAACCAAAGTTAAGATAAAATATTTAGCATTACGTATTAATAAATAAGAAAGGACATCAAGATTTGATAGAAGATTTGATACTCATAATTCTTTCTACACGTGTAGGTATAAAAGATTATGTTGCCTGTTGCACCATTAGGGCAGGAAAAGATGTAAAAGGAAGCTTAGTTGACTAGACTAAATGGCAGTGGGCTAAAACCATATGGTGGTTATTATTAGTCTCCTAGGAGACCCCGCAACAGATTAGAAACCGCCTGGGCGGCATGCTCACTAAAAAAATGAAGAGAACAGCGGTACCCCGCCCACTAACCTCACCAACCCCTTTTTTTTTTCGTTAGGAGGCCCGTGTTGTTGAAGCCCTTATTTCTCCCGCTGCGGAGTTCACGCTAAAAGCCCTAGACTTTCCTCTTCCCGCCTTCCAGGCCTATGGAATATTATCGTCATTCAAGAATGTCTCTAGATAAATCCGTCTCGTTATAATCAACGAACTCGATATGTGTATTCCATTTCCTTTGATACCTAAGTCGCGTACGAAGTATGCGGGGTGCTGTACATACTTTGTTCGGGTACAAATACATAATAGCGATATCGCGCGCTTACCAGATCCCTAAGGACGTTTTCTAGCTCTTGGGCACCTTTGTGATTCACAGGACTTCCTCACGATCATCGTGAAGGAAATTGTTACTATGACGCAGCAATTAAGCCACGACGACATAACTGCTCTTGCAATGACGGTCGAACTTCTGCATAAAAACTTCTGCCGTGAGGTTATGCCATCAACCCATCAAGTCTCCAGTGCCTCATTTCTTGCCATTTGTATCTTCCAATGGTAGCTAGTTACTGCTTAAATCGCCAGCACAAAGCGTATAGATTTACCCAATTGAATTTCATATAAGTTGGAACTGTAAGCAATACCGCTCTCCATTCGCTTCCTACGACCCGGTATTAGTCTGCAGCATAACGTTGCATCGCATTGCAATCCACGTAAGTTCAGATGTAAATACCGTCAGCCGCAGGATCAACTGCTAATGGATGTCGACATCGTCTTACTGCATATACGCCGCAGCTTGACATGAGAATGAGCTACCCCGCCTCTAGAAGTCATACGAGACCGAGAGAAAGGGTATTCAAATCGAGTCTCCCTATCTTCACTACAGTGAATCTTTCTGCTTTCTCTCCAAACCCGAGTTCCTCGGCTTTGAAAAAGAGAGGAATCTCGCGATGAAGTTCCGAGCACTCTTCTCGCTGGCCGCCAGCATTGTCCCTCTCGCCCGCTTCGTCGCCTCAGAGCCAGTTCAGTACTGCAAAAATGGCGTCGATACCAATGAGGTCGACTTCTGCATGGGCATGCTAACGCACCGAAATGTCTCTACCGATTCCCACGACCTTTTTCTGACGATGGCCGTCACCCGCCCCGATCTCACATCACTGGGGTGGACTGCCGTTGGCCTGGGCGAGGTCATGGAAGGAGCTCTTATGTTCATCGTCTACGGCGACCCAAAGTCCCCCGAACCGCCAATTGCCAGCATTCGGAAGTCTATTGGCCATGTTCAGCCAACGGCTGTCACCGGCGAGGATATGAACGGGGCGGGCCTACGCGTGTTAGGTACCGAGTGGCAACCATCCCCTTCGGACCCGCGTACCGTGGCGGCAATAGTATCATTTGTCTGCTACTCGTGCCACCTCTGGCCCAATACTCAAGTTTCAGCTACATCCAGATCGCAGCCGTGGATGTGGGCGTGGAACTCCGACCAGGAATTTGATGCCTTCACCCTTGACGCACCCCTGAAAATGCACGCTCCTCATGCCGGCGCAGGTGGATGGGGTAACTTCTACGTCGACATGGCAATGTCGTTGAACGCGTGGCCTAGCCCTCCAACCTCAGCGCCCATCATCCCCGGAGTACACTCTATAGGTGTCAGCAACAGTCCTGTGATGTCGCCGGCCTACGGGATCGCATGGCTAAAAAACAACCCAGTTCTCCATCTTCATGGGATACTCATGGGAGTCGCCTTCTTATTCATCTTCCCTTCCGGGGTTTTGGCTATGCGGTCTGGCCGCACCAAGGCATTCAAGTACCATTGGATTTTGCAACTTGTTGCGTCTAGCTTTGTGGCTGTTGGCTTCGTGTTGGGGGTCACACTCGGACGCAAGATTGATACCTTCCATCAAATACTTGGAATCACACTGGTAGCCTTCCTAGGGATTCAAAGTGTTCTTGGCTGGCGGCATCACATGGTCTTCCTCCGCATTCGTCGTCGTACCTGGCTTTCACACTCCCATATCTGGCTTGGAAGACTTATGATGATCGGAGGTTGGAGTAACCTCATCACAGGACTCGCTCTTGGTGGATACTCCAACCTGTCCGTCGGGATAACGGGGTTAGTGGTAGGACTGGAAGCTTTGGGGCTTGCAGCATGGTTGGCACGGATAAAGGTCAGGGCCGCTCGTGCGGAGCGGGCGAGACAGTCACACGTGGACGGAAATAAAGATAACGAGACTGACTACTTTGTTTTAGACGATATAGAGGAGGACGAGGAAGACGAGGATGCTGCTCCGTCTTCGGAGACTCTGAAGGATGAGGAGTCCAGACCCATGATGAAATCTGGGAAGTCATAGTTGTAGGAATTTATGGGGAGCGATGTTCCAGACTCGACATTATTACCAAATACTAGGCTAAACATAAAACTGACAGGTTTTTTAATCACTTCAGTCTTCAATTGAAATACACTATCTCAGCTTATGGATCTTGAAAGATTTGTGATAAGATGGAATCACAATTCCAAAGTCTATGACATGTCACTCTGGAAGAACTAACTACCATAGGCTGATCCATTACCGACCGCTTTCGAGCATATCTGAACTCATTTGTGCGGACAAGAAGACACACATCGGAATGTTTAGATATCTTTAAGAGTCTTGTAATGCTTTTATTGACCCTAGCTAACACCCAACCGGAGTTGCCAGCCGAAGGCAATACGGCTGGGTTAGGGTTCGCTGGTAGCCATTAAAGATCGAGGAATCTTGATCATGACTGGCGTTACTTTAGCGTGCCATTATCGGGACTAGTTATCCGATAGCAAAGCGGCAGCGGCTCGGCACGTTTGTGTTAGTTTGTTAGATTAGTGGCCCGTCAAGTTGAAAATGCTTGATTTATCAGGAATCGGTCATTAGATGGTCTAATCGGAACTTTTTGACGATCCCCTCAGTGGGGCGAGATGGAGGTTGTAAAGGGGATAGACTTATAGCAATCCTGGAACGTATACGAATTGTTCACCAGTTTAGGATAAGGGTAATCCTCATCATTATCATGTGCATATAAAATCTACCAGGAAGGTGTGCCAAAGTAAAGGTTAAGTAGGTATTTATACACCAGTGTATATTTTACTATCGTTCACATCTCTAGACCATATGTTCCTGCACGCTTTATTAACATCAAGACCTCGAATGCGATATCCTTGCACATTCCGAGTCCTACACCTGGGACAGTACCCCAAAGGGAATGATACGTGATCATTGATAGAGTCCACCAAGAGCATTCACGTTGTCTAGTCCATGCGGCATGGAATGCTGCATTTCAGGCCAGACAGCTTGATACTGGTCCATGGTCGATGAAGATTGGTCCGGATGCCCTCCGACCAACACTGTTGTCGCGGGATCCATGTTAAGATCAAACTGGGGTGCTGTTTCGTCATTCCCGGTCATCGTATTGACCATATAGGAGAAGTCGGCACCCATACCAGGGGCCCACTGGCCTTCAAAGTTCGCAAATCCCTTCTGGACATTCGGGTCTATCTGCACGGGGTTTCGTGGCTCGTGTTTGCCCTGGGCGATGATGCCCATTATCGCCGACTTGATGCGCTCGAACACGTCGCGATACTTCCTGGCCGACGGGTAGCGCTCTGTGACGATATACAGAAGAATTTGGCAGTCAGTCAGTGGGCCGTCGACGCTGATGAAGTTCAAAGGGGCTAGCCATGCGCAATAGATGAGGGTTAGACCTATAATATGTTAATACGTAAGCCCTTAATCTAGTTCCCAGTGAATGCTTACCTGCTAAAAAGACAGACTGTATCGACAACGCTGAGAATCCAATTGGGAATGTTTGGTGCAGCCGCCGATAATCCGTTACGATGCCTATGCAGGCATCTGCGCAGAGTTTTAAGTAGTGCATATTTACCGGGTTCTTGGCCAGTTGCGGATATAACAGGAAGCGAACGCAACGGTAATAATGAAGCGTGTATAGCTCAGCTCCCTCGAACGGGTTTTCTTGTCGATGAACGTAGTGTGTGGTTTCAAAGGGAATGTTATCCTTCCAGGTGTTTAGCCTATTGAGGAATTCGCTTATGGTAGCATCAGAGACATCGTTTGGTCGATCGACTCTGTAAACGTCATGTTGGATTTCCGACTCGATTTGCTTGAGTCGGGTCCGATGAATGAAGGAGGTCAGCGTGCTAGAAGGGTGAACTGGGATGTCGTTAATACGCATCGATGCTTGACGAATGACCTCATTATCGAGATTGTCTTCGTTGATATCGAGTGGTAGTTCTGCGTCGATATCATGATCCGATATGCTAGGAGGACGTCCCACGGCGATGGAAATGTCTCTGTCGAGAAAATACGCAGTCCAAAATGACCGCTTGTCCATCTCGCCTTCGACGCTAGGCTGTTGCCTCCGTGGTCGGCGATGTAATCCTAGTTCTATGCACAATTTCATGGCAGCTCCTACGTAAGTCCAGGCCCCCGGATCTCTCGGAGCTCTTGTGCAGTACAGGGCCATCAGCAGCAAATAATTAACCGTGCGGGTATCTCGAAGGCGGAGCATGGACTCCATCTCTTCGAAAGCAAAATCATAATGTTGATCACTAAAGAAATGTCCCATCTCACCCGCCGACTCTAACCATCTGCCGCTAACCGCATATATCAAGTGTAGGATAGTCTGTTCATATCCGTCGGTGAGATGTTCTCGGTTGTTGTGAAGCCTTACCACATTAGTTGAATGTAGCATAGGATATCTTGTAGCAATATGTCGGAAGTAGCCGTGTAAAAGTCTCCCAGCAACCTGAGGGCTAAGAAATGGAACTCCGATCATGTCGCCTGCAATTGTCGAATAGATAGATTTGGGAGCTGGGTCATCTTCCCCTTGAGCAGATAGCTCGTCATGGGCACTGGGGACTGAGCTTCTCTCGCTATGTACAAAAGAACTGAGCACCCGCCCTATAGTTATATTAGAAGACGCCCCGACATAGTGACCGGAAGCCGAAAGTGACAGGTCTCGGACAGCGAGTAAAATGTCGTTAGATTCCTCTTCATCATTCCTTTGGATTTGCTCGGGTATCGGTGCCTGTGCCTGACCAGGCTGAGCAATCGGTAACATCACCGCATTCTGCAACGACGACAACGATGTCGATTGTTCCAAGCGTCCCAAGTGATCAATACCAACTCTATGGTGACCTAGCGAAGCGAGATAAGTCTCTAGCTCGGCGATGCGACGCTCCAGTGCTTTGATATATAGTTTCTTCTCGCCGGCCGCTGGCACAAGCGGAACAATGTAAACTTAACATAAGTACTATTAGTATAGGTAGAAGGATATATTACAAATGTCAGTCGGAGTGACCTACCGCATTTCAAGGACAGCCGCGCACATGAGCCGCATGCGGGTCGTGCACCATCGCACTACGTAGTAGACGTATTAGATCAGGGTTATTTACGGCAAGGCGATATGCTACCATCCCTATAAGAGTCATTGTGACTAACGTACCTTCTGCTTTCTAGTTTTACATCTTTAAAAGATATTTAGCGATTAATAGCCTTTTCAAGAAACCATAAGGCGTATCTCACCTTTGACAGGCTAGAGCGACACGTTCACGCTTGGCAGGCTTACGCTGCGCCGTCGACTTGTCCGTCGACTTGTCCGGAGGCGGGGCATTCGACGAGATCCCTTGACCGGAACCGGCCGCCTCGGGAGAAGAACCAGTGTTGTCTAGATTAGACATTGGTTAGGGATCTGTAAGTTACAGGGGTTTCGGTAAGGGCGTTCCTAAGAAGCCAAAGGGCTACGATAGCGTCGGAAGCAAGCGGGCTAAGGTGGATGCCAACTTGAGGCACGACAACGCTGCGGTATTCCCGAAGGTTCGGGGATCTAGCCGATGGTGTCTAGTAACAACGAGATCGGCGTTATTGAATCTTCCGAGCTCAGCTCGATTTATCTATGAGTATAAATATGTCCATCAGAGTTCAGACCAACCCCAGGACAAGGCATGTAAAATGTATGCGTAGGCGCGCGTGTGTATGAGCAGAGCCAGCACGAAATTGTCTGAAACCCGTTCTTGCTGTCTCCAATGGCGTCTTGTTCTGTAATCAGTGAGAGCTGTCAGCAGCAATTAGTAAGTTCCCGATAACCAACAGGCGTGACCAAAGTGGCGCAAATAATGACTTGTCACAAACAAGTAACCCAGCGACTACGTGCGGATCGACTCACTGTAGAGGCGGGAGCGGGAGCGTCAAGTCCGATGGAGCTAGGCGAGCGGGGGCTAGGGAGTAATGTTCCTCAATATTGTCCGGCGCCTGGCTTCTAATATAAATATATAAATTCCAATAAGTTCACTTGGAATAGGTATAGGAATCCCAACTTTCTTACTCAAAAAGAAGATATCTTCAGTTAACATACCTAAGTACAGAAGACATTAGTCATTTCGATGATTAGTAATTGATGATTGGCCGTCTAGTGAACTTTGTTCGTTATTTATGAAGCTCTGTTCATCACTTGCTTCATGATACATCTATAATGGTAGGAATATGTCGTCGATATCCGAAGTGAACAACTTTATGATCGTGAAGCAGGTCGCCGGGGAAGCAATGGCGGTATGGCATTCATTTGATATACCGGATGAGTAGCAAGAGAAACCACAAACGTCGTGACCGGAGGGATCGGAAATATTGATAATTGTTAATAAACCCGAGGAATTGTGTGGACAAGCGACCCAGATTGCTAGACCCGTCGATGAGCCGTGCACAGAAAACATTGGATCCCGTTCGATAGTCCCTGCGCAGGCTGTAGCCGACGGGATTCTCCATCACTCAATAGGGAAACAATCCATGCGACGGGCAGAAGGCAAACTTCTCCAAGTTCGCTCTCATTTGATCTTCATAGTCCTAATACCAGTCCAGTTAGTCACCAGTGCTACCCAATTCAAAATCGAGGTAGCTTGAAAACATTTATGCATGCTGATCTGAATATCCCATGGACACGATTTGCCTAAGAGTAAATGTGGTTCTCAGACTAGGTATTCCAAATCTCTCTTTTCTCAACTTCTCATGGTCTTCATACTGCGTATCATCCCTTCTATTTTTACGCACATTATCCCGCTAACTTTGGGTAATGGGGAATCACTAGTGAAGGAGCTCCACGAACCCTTAATAGTCTCAGGATCCAATAGAATACCACTTGTCAACGGCATAAGGATACCATTATCCCGTAAAAATATGTCCGTGTTAGCGTTTTTCATCCCAGATAGATAGATGGGAAGAAGGAGAGGACGCAAATGGAAGCACATTCGAAGCTCTGCTACTGTCTAGGTACATGCCTAACTTAGTGGCGCGCCTTCATTCTAGGTTCCCCGCAAGAGTCTGCATAATTGCCCCCACGGTATCCTTACACACGGATATGCGGCATCACGATAAAAAATCGATTGGGCTCGGTCTGAGGTTCAGGTATATATCATTATTCGTCTGGGATGGCGAACTGAGAACCTACTTCAGCTATTGGACCTTGTTATCACACATGCTACACCTTCGAACATCATTGACAACCGATTACCTATTCAGTATCATGCGTCCGAACTCAAGCCACAATGGAGTTGTGCGCTGTTGCGGCTCATTCTACCATACCCAGGCGCCACGCCCGTAACACTCATTGGTTGGTTCATTCGTATTCTATCAACTTACCTGGTATACATATATCCCAGACGTTTGTTTTTGACCTCGGTCAATTTCACTGCTATCCATCTATTGACTGTTTTACGCATTTTCCAATCGAGTCTCGTGGCTTACGGGGCCCTCTTTCGGAAGCTAACTCCCGCTAGTCGCCGCGAATAGGTGTTTTACGCCGAACGCACTAATACAGCGCAATCCAGTTTGCCGGATTATCCTGTAGATGACGAATGTGCCGCAGAGCTACTGTGCAATTCAGGCGTGACAGGTGGCTTCGGTTACACTTTCGGAGGGTGTTTCCCTTCCATGACATGATGCCGAGGGTTACCCTATTTTGCTTTTCGGTATCTGGCCCGACTCTTCATGTCGGGGAAGATAGTCTGTAAACGAAACAGAGTTCGTCCCGAGCCTCTAAAAGTCCGCCACGCCAGACAAGATCTTTTTTTCGGGCCTAAAACAACAATCCAAGACTCTTAGCTTTTTGTCCTGAAGGCTATAAAGTGACTTTTTCGCTGTCCCCGTAGGCCATGTGGTGGGAGGTAAGAGTAGCTCTTAGCTGATCAACCCCTCTTCTTCCGAATATGTTATGTTCTAAGGCGTTCTAGGTAAACTCTGATATTCTCAAGCTTCGATCCTTGTCTAGATGTCTCATGGATAGAGAACCTATTAGATGAAACAATGGAGAAACGAATTCACGCTCGTCCTACTATCGCCATTCTCGGTGCTGGTATCGGTGGTTTGGCCCTTGCTATTGGGCTCATCAAGCGCAATGTACCCGTAATTATTTATGAAGCGGCAGATCGATTCTCCATGGTGGGCGCCGGCATTGGGTTAGGGCCGAACGCATTGAACGCAATGGACATAATCGACCATGAATTCCGAGAAAAGTATGATGGGGTCAAGACAAGAAATGAAAAGAAGGAATTCGAGCACAGCATCTTTGATGCCCTATATGCAGAAGAAGGGCTGGGGGAAAATCGTGGCTGGAAACGTGGTCTGATCGGAGCCCCTTATTTTACCCGGAGTAGTGCTCACCGCAAAGACCTGTTGGACATTATGGAGAGCTTCATCCCCGAAGGTTCTGTCAGATTCGAAAAGCGCGCAATTTCAGTCGAACAAATAGGGGAAAAGGTCCTTATCAAGTTCGAAGATGGTACGTCAGAATGGGTAGACGCAGTAATAGGTTGCGATGGAGTAAAAGGGCTTACTCGCCGGTCCGTGCTGGGTGACATCGCTCCCGAGGAAGTCCAACCAACATTTTGCGGCATGTACGTCTACCGAGGTATCATACCTATAAAAGAAGCGAAGGAGATCCTAGGGACACATGCTGGCGATGCCAAGTTCTTTATGGCCGAGGGGAAGGCTCTCGCTGTCTATCCCATATCTCACGGGAGAGAAGAAAACGTTGTATTCTTCGTTGCGGATGATAAACCTTGGACTCACGGGGACCATACGGTACCCTGTACGAAGGAGGAAATGATCGAGGACCTGAAAGGCTTTGATCCTAGACTGTTGAAACTTCTAGACTTTGCTAGACCACTTAGATGGCCGACGTGGCATCACCCGCAAACATCGACGTACTATAAGGGACGTGTGTGTCTACTGGGTGACGTCGCTCATGCATCAACTCCTCACCAGGCTGCCGGAGCTGGTCAAGGATTAGAAGATGCGGCTGTACTTTCCCATCTACTTTCTTTAGTGAAGACTTCCGACAAGCTCGAAGCTGCATTTAAAGTATATGACAGCATCAGACGACCACGAGCACAAAAGGTCGTCCTCACAAGTTTCGAAGCGGGATTAATCTACACTTGGCGACACCCAGAAATCAACGACGACATGAATAAAATCGTCAAGAACGCAAACCAGAGACTGCATTGGATTTGGCAGCATGACCTTGCAGCGGATATCAAAAAAGCCGAGGACGACTTCTACAGGTTAGTACTAAAGCAACGGGATGGATCATACAATGGTAACAGGTCCAAGGCTGTGTCAACGATAAAATATAACGAGTTAGGGGCCTTCGATATCACCAACTGTACGTAACCACCCACACAAAGAGACGAGATTGAATATTTATTCCGTATAGTCACCAGCGGAGCGACGTTTAGAATGAGCTATTAATGAATGCTACGCTATACCATAATCCAACGAAGCTAATATATGTCGATAATGTTATAATGTTCCAACATCATGTTGGGAGAAGAAAGTCCTTACACCTGCAAACATTCATGAGAATGTGACAATGTCATGCTTATCTCTGTATAACCTCTTTTCTGTCACATCCATGTCGAAGTCGTAGATTTATAGTTCCAACTACATATTATGTGCATATTGTGTGGTAACAACCTGTGCCGTACGCAGGCGTCGCTGACGATAACGAGCCAACACATCCTTGATTTCATCAATGCGGGGAAGGGTATGCAAGTAATAATCCCGAGCAGACAAGATAAGTATGCTCCCAACATACATATATATCTAGGTGTGTATAAGGTGATGGTCTCACGGAACCCCCTAATCATAGTTCTGTGCGAATGCTTGAAGTGATGTTTCCTAGTTGTGTCATATGCATGTCATCATAACGCCTCCTGTAGCCTGAATGAGATGTTCATGGTGACATCTACTTTCTTGACCACTGAAAAATGATAGTTACCCGAAGCTATTTTCTTGCTTTTAAGAGCGAGTCGGTCCTGATGCCGCAAAGCGGGGCGTGCGACCTTGTTGCAGACGCCGTGCCGGAGCACAGAAAACGTCGCTACCCAATCGAGGTTCGGCTACTTATCGCCCGTACGACTACGTGTGATGTTGAAGTGCGGCGTACCTAGTAGCCGGCTGGGTAGATTCGGAATACTGCCTTACTGCGTAGTCGGCAATCACGAATCTGTCACTTAAGAGAATCCTTTTATGACGTTTCACTCTAGCTGAATGATACCCACTCCCTAGACTGCAGGATGATTGAATCTCTATCCTACCTAGCCGGCTAGCTATCTTAATGCCGGGAAAGTGGCACTATGTAAATGTACTACGCAGCGCTGGTATGAGGATACTCCAAGGATTTCATCCAATCAGCAACACTAGCGAGCGTCAACTAATTACGGTTAATGTAACCAATATCCTGATTTGATCAATGGCATAAGTTACTTTTATGATGGGCAGGATGGGTCAACTCTTAGATATGGCATACCTAACGAGGTAAGGTTGCTTACATCGATAATTCAACAACGCGTCCTGCATGTGTATGGACATAGCAAGTAGTATTGATGTAGGGGTGATCTAGACCCTTGGAGACTGTAAAAAGCTTCGTGGTTATTGACAGGGGTCATTGATAATAGAAAAGATTCTCGGGTCCGTGTGGGGTCAAACAATGTGAAGATGTTTTGTTTGAAATTAAAACAAAATCCTATTGCCATGCCGCTATGTACTGAGAGAGAATGTTGACAGGCTTCATAACTTAAAGCAGCAGACTCTACATCTCTCAACACAAAGTAAGATACAGATCAAGATGAAGAGAGGGGGAGCTACGGTAGCTTACGTGGTCTATGTTCTCATCTTGATCCCATCCCAGGATTGCCTTACCTTATTTAGGTAACTAATTGTCATGAATGAAACCGATGCGATCGTCTTCGCCCTGCGGCCCACAGACACCCTATTTAAGCTAGGGTCGATCAGCACCTGATTGCCATGCATCGTGCAGCCGGTGGGGTGGTTCCTGTAACCTTACATGCAGAGCAAAAGCCAATTCGGCGGACGCGAATGGTATATCGCGCGCGGCTGCTTTTCAGGTCGGAGAAGGTTACTTTCACCGAGAGAGGGCAAGCGACAAGGGAGACACAAGGGGGGCACAAGGGGGGCACCAGGGGGCGTCTTACTACTAGCTATTATGAATATCGATTTCTACTTCTAGGCTAGGGAGATATGTTTATGTTAAATCATGATTGACGTATCCACCTATTTTCTCTCATCTTCAATTATATTCTTGACTCGCTGTCTCGCTGTCTCGCCGCACAATAGCCTCTCGGCTTCTAGGCCGTCGTTCGACTTGCCTTTACGGACGTTCCTAAAAGCAGTGACCTCGTGAGTCTACCGTGCGACACCACTCTCTAGATCATGACGATGAGCGAAGCTTCGAAGTCCGTTCTACAGGAGAAAGAAGTGAAGTTGGAGAAGAGCGATGGGCCGTCGGATAGCAGCTTTAGCGATGTGGTTGGTGTGATGGAAGATGACCCTAAACTCGATCGTACTATTCGGTGGAAGAGAGATTTGGTCATTGTGCCAGTCATGGGAGTTTTATACATGGTCTTGTTTCTGGATCGGACGAACATCGCAAACGCGCGCGCTCTGGGTATCGGGAAACCCGATGGCTTAGAAGGCGCGCTGCACATGCCCTCCGATGGCTACAACAAAGCGCTCTGGATATTCTACATTCCGTTCGTGCTGGCTGAAGTTCCGGCGAACCTGATTCTTAATATGAACAAGATACGTCCCGGTATTTGGCTCGGCGGCCAGATGTTTCTCTTAGGTCTGTCACTTTACTCATTAGCCTGTACTCAATACTAACAGCCCTGTAGGCATCTTGGGCATGTGTCAGGGTTTAACCAGTAGTTACGGTGGACTGCTCGCGGTGCGCTTCCTCCTAGGTGTTTTCGAAGCCTCCCTTCCAGCTGGCGCGACTTATATGATATCGATGTATTACACGAGGCGTGAGGCGGCTGTACGATTTGCTTGGTTCTTCAACTTCGCACTTGCGGGGCCGTTGTTTTCGGGCCTCCTAGCGTATGCCATTCAAAATATCAACGGCGCAGGGGGGTATCAGGGTTGGCGTTGGATTTTCATCATCGAGGGATTGGTGACGGTTTTCATATCTGTGTTCGTCATCTGGTTGTGCCCCAATATCCCCCACCACGCACAGTCATGGTTTTTGACGGCTCAGGAAAGAGATCGTCTCGTATACCAACTTGAGGTCTCTCGCGGCGCCGAAAGCAAGGGCTCTGCTGTCGACAACGTCCCGATCTGGAGGGTCTTAACCGACTGGAGAATTCATCTTCTCACTATGTGCTTCTTCTGCTGCGATGTTACGGCCTCCTCAATAGCCTCTTTCTCACCTACTATACTTACAGAGCTTGGCTGGGTGGCGACCATTGCTCAGCTCATGACAATGCCCGTTTGGGCTGCAGGCATCGTTTCTACCTTCATCATCACCTGGCTTGCGACGCGTGTCAATTTGCGCACCCCATTCCTCCTCTTCTCTATCTGTCTGCAGCTGGTCGGGTGGTGCATAATGGTGACCTATCCGCGGGCAGCCGGGGTGCGATACTTGGCGTTATTCTTCATGGCCGCCGGCACGTTCCCGCAAATGTCAATCCTGATGGGCTGGCTTAGTGCCAACTTGCGCGGGCGCAAGTACCTTGCCGTCGGCATGGCTTGGATGGTCGGTTTCGGAAACTGCGCAAACTTCATCAGCTCTAACGTCTTCATCACTACCGAGAGCCCGCGGTACCCCACTGGATTCCACACTGGGCTCGCTTTTACGATACTGGGATTCGTGCTCACTAGCACTGTGTGCCTGCTATTGTTCCTGAGCAACAAGAGGCGTGAAAGAATTCGTGCGAGGATAACGGATGCTGAACGCGAAAAGTACGACGAACTGTATTTCAAATTTGTGTATTAAGATATGGTCGCTTGAAATTCAGTTATCACTTCACCTGGAGTAGCCTGAAGCAGAATTTGGGTATAAGCATAGTGGAAAATGACGTGACATCGTAGTTAAAATAACTCGTGATGATTTCAATTTACCTGGCTCTAATAAGTACAACAGGATTTTCGGGAAAGATTGCAAATAGTCGCTTTGCTGTGGAAAGCAGTTTCAGACGCTTCGCTCATGAACGCTATGTTAGTTACGCTTTAGCGCTGAGCACAAGACAGCCCTCAAAGTATCGCTGCAAGTCATCAAAATCCTCTAGTTCACCGATCCAGCCAACATACTGGTCCGGCCTTGCTACCACGACACATCCTCGCTCCCTATCCACGCCGTAGTTCGTGTAAGCATCTCCGAATCCCTCGTGATAGCTCACATCATCTACGAACACCTTATCGTAGTCCCATCCGGTGCGTGGATCGAATGGATGAAGCACTTCAGGGATGTCTCTCAACAGTTCTGTCTCGGCCCTCTTAGATGAATGTATTGTCAACAATTCGATCACGGTCTCCCGCGGCGAGCCGACAGGGTCTGCGGTGCGATAAAAACTTGTTGGCGCGTCGAGGGCCTCGCAGAACTTCTCAACCCGCTCTCTCTGTTGAGAACTCTTGATGTTCCCAGCAAAGAGAACGATGTGGAACCGACCATTGGATTTGAGTTTCTCTTGGAAGTGCCATGGCCGACCGTCTGACTGGTTGAGAACTTTGTAGCTGTTGAAACGCATCCCGATAGGGAGGCCGGTAGCAAGAGCCTGCTTTTTGGCGAACGCGTCTGCCGATAGCCCAGCTACAACCGAACCGCCCGAAATATCTTCACTTTGCCCAGGTGTATCAAAAGTCTTCATGACAAGTTCACTTGGCCCATAATTAACCATCAAACCAGATGCGAACCGATTGCCTTTTTTAAAGGCAGTCTTGAATTCATCCATGTTGATACCCTCTTTATCCATGATATCTTTCGCTGGCCTTCCTGAGAACAGCCTGCTGAAGCGATGATCGAAGTCGATGAGGTCCTGCGCTATTTCTCGTCTCTCGCTTTGGTAGGTACTCAAGATGTTTCGTTTGGCAATGCCCTTTACGACGAGCGCTACTTTCCACCCAAGATTATAAGTGTCTTGCATGGAAACATTCATGCCTTGACCAGCCTTTGGAGAGTGAGTGTGCACGGCATCGCCGGCAAGAAACACGCGCTTGTGAGCATCGAAGTTTGTGCCAACCCTTTGGCCAATCTGAAATACTCTGGTAAGCGTCTGATACATAAGAGTACTGGAAGGAACGGGGAGTTATACTTGATATGCGGTCCACCAGTCACAGTATTCATAATCAATCTTGTAGGGGTTGAGAATCTTCTTAGCAGCACTTAGGATGAGCTCAGGGGTGATCTTAGACCGATCTGCACGGCCCGAAGCGTCAGGGGTCACCTCCTTCAGCTGAATATAAAGCCGGACCATCTTGTTCTCTCGCGGGATGACCATGAGGCTACCATCCTCGACGGAATGAATTGCACATCGCATACGAATGTCAGCTAGACCATGGTTAGAACTGAAAACCCAAGCCTGATAGGTCCATTTTTGTTCACTTACGGAAGTCCGTGATGGGGATAATATCTAAGACACCCCAGATGAAATCGGTTGCTTCGCCCTGCAATTCGAAGCCTAGGGCCCGCCTCGTCCAGCTACGCGCGCCGTCACATCCGATGACATATTTAGCATGGACTATCTCGCCTGTTCCGGCCCTCGACCGGCTTTTCCGAATCAACTCGTCTTCGTCGTCTTCGTGGATTAAACTACTTCGGAAGAGGCCGTCTGAGACATTGCTTCCGTTGACTTGCTGCTCAGGGACAGACTCTTCCTCAGTGAGGTAACGAAGCTTCACAGTAACTGGGTAAGCAGACTCATCCTCGATCTGAGTCTCATCGATCTCCAGAGACTCGGGAAGAACTCCACGTTCGACTTGGATTGTATCTTTGGAGTACTTCTTAATGTTGTCGAGGAAGAAGCGTTCGATACGTCCCTGGTGAAGAACACATTGCTGAAATCGAGAAAGCCCCACGATACTGTCTGGGATGCGGTCCGAACGACGAATCATACCATCAGGGCCGGGATTCTAAGCAAATTATTAGGACAGCATCCCATGCATATATGTGACCACATCACACTCACCCACATGCATATCTACAAAAGCAAAGTCAGCCAAAAACTTCATCGGTTAGCCTGTTGTTGTTACCTCAATCAGATGGTTCGTTTCTTTCCATGCCCTGTCGGCGAACCCTAAACTATCAAAGATTTCTAGACTGCGGCACTGCAGCCCATCTGCTTGACCACAGAAGATCTTCGTGTTCCTTTTATCAACGATGCGAGTGGTGACACCACAATGTGCCATCCAGCACGCCGCCATCAACCTAGACGACCACAACCATAAGCCCGAAAGTCCGAAGAAAATAGCATGTGCAACACATCGCATAACTTACCCCGCGGGACCGGCACCAATAATGAGTCTAGTCATCAAGTCAGCGTCTGTAGCTTCATAATGTGCTTTATGCGCTAACGTACACGTCCACATTGGATTCTGGCAAATGCCCATTCGTAGCCGTAGACATCTTGAACAAGTCCTCGTTTGGAAATTGATTTGATACTGACAAGAGGAATTTGAGACAGAGGTATAAAGGAGCGAAGAAGATGTAACGCAATACCCTACAGGTTGGATTTTAAAAGAATGAAATAATAGGGGTACAATCAGAGTAAGACATTCACCGGGCAATCAAATCCGGCCTTGACCGACAGGACCGAAGCACCCAAGATATCCCAAAGAGACAACATTCTGCTATTAGCCTCCTTGGACGACTTCTTGATAAGTATTTTGGCCACACAAACGGCCAGGATACAGTCCCAGTCAGCAGCCGCAGCTCTGACAGATCATCGTGGGGTAGTCAAGTGTAGGCTTAGGTGATCTTACAAACCATTACCTCCACATTTGAATGCGACGCCATTGGTCACTGCCACTACCGACCACCAAGCCGGCGCTCTTGGAACTCGCCTACCGAGCAAGGGATAGGCAGGCCCCGGCAGCACCCCTCAAATATGGAGAATATGATTCGCATCCGTGGCGTCCATAATGCCCGGTTTCTGCAGTAAACATCACCGAAAGCGCATGTGAGATTGTTTCATTCGGGTCCAATGTTGCGGAAGATCTTTGATACTATGTTAGCCATACCCAAAAAGCAAAAGTGAGTGAAATATCTTCACATATCAGAAAATACTGGTAAATTGAACAGTTTCGTAGGGAGGATCATGCGTCACGATCTATTTCTCTCAACTCTTTGATTGCGCGCGCTCTAATTTCAAGAGCCTTGGCACCATCAGTTTAGTTTCTTTGTTGCGGTCTTAAATTCAAAATGAGATGCGATACTTACTGGCGAGTTAAGAGTCTCATATGTGAGATGTTAAGGTATCGCGTTACACGAAACTGTCGCGTTTGCCTCCTATCCTTCCAGGTTATTTAACTCCGTTGCTTACTTCGTGGCTGATTGATCCGTACGTGATCCTTACTTCAGCTCGTTCCCCTTCCAATTATGAACTCCATAACATCGGTGTCCGATAGTGAAGTTACACGGAGCGAGCTGTCCCTTGAGAACATTTGCGGAATGTGTCGCGGGACGAAGAGACATGGCTTGTTAAAGACTGGAAGCTGTCTCACTTGAAAATACGACGACCCAATTCTCCCATAGGCTGTGTCATAGAAGCCTGTCTATTTCATCATTTTCCGACTTACCGAGCTTGGCAAACTTACTTGAGTCCTTGCCCGATCGAAATGCGACTATTAGCACCGGCTTCTCACCTCGCGGCCTGCGGGCAGTGCGCTTCTACCGATAAAATGGGTAAGACTAATAATGGTACTCCTGGTTAGTATATAATATCTTTGTGAGAACTAAGTAGTGTTCTAAACGCATCCCTGATATATAAGTTATAGCTAGGTTCTATATAGCGGGTTATGTTGTTAGTCTTCCTTGATTTGCCATTTAAAGCGTAGTGCCCGCGGGACACGAGGTGTGAAGCTTGTGTTAGCACAAGCAGTATGCTTTTTATTACGGGCGCATCATTTAAGTGGTAGAAGTAAACTTGTTGTGTCATTCAACGACTAGGTAAGTACTGTTGTACATTCTCAAATCGTATTTCTAAGCCAACAGCACCTACTATATAATCGACCCCTAACCCCTAACTAGCTACCATCCGCCCGTGTTGTAAGTGTAGGTGGACTCTTCCCATTGGTACGGTAGGCAAGTAAAATAAAGCCGACAAGATGGATAACCAACTTCATATTCAGCCCCGTGGGAATTAAATACGGTCGTCCCACCTCGGAAAGGCAACCTAGTCATGAGATGCGTACCCATATCCGCATAATAGGTAGATAAAGATGACCTCATTAAGAGATGGCGCTAATAGTTAGATGAACACATGTATGAGTCGAACTAACAGGCTATTACGTTTTCCCACGTGCTTTACATCTCGTGGAATTGTTGGACTTCATCAGCTCTCTTTTTTTCATATGGAGTGGCGATATCAGCATAGTGATATGAAGTTGAATTTATGATTGATCACAACCTACTAAAAGGGAGAAAGAATATTCAGGACTTACAGGTATCAAATTCTGGCATCATGTTCACCGAAATGACCTCTCAGTTCTAATAAGTTCAATATCAATACTGATATCACTAATGATCTAGGATTCGGATCTTGGTTGGGCCGTGTGAAATCTTACTCTCAGACGATGATGATGATGTTGTTAACGTCCAGATGGGTCTATGTAACTGTGTACAGGAAAACCCACGCGAGATCGCGTATGGGACGTCCAGAGTACCCATGTGGGCAGAGCTGGAGTTTCGCGTGACATAAGGAAAATTGTCGCCGCAAACTCGAAGATAACCCCTGAGTGACGGGTTAGAGTGATTTAAGTGAATGGTATGCCCGGGACCGATCAAAGAGTAAACCACTTAGGATTGGGTCAAAATCTATTTTCTCTACAACTATTAACAACATATTAGCTTTAGGCGGAGACGCGATGGCGCACGAAACTGAACAGGATTTCATCCGAGAAGTATGGGGTCTTCAAGGCGCTGCCTATCTCGTAGTGATCCTCCGCTACTATAATAGAATTGCAACACTGGGATGGCGTTGCCTAGCATGGGATGATACAATTATGTTTGTGGCGACTGTGAGTATTCGAAAGCTGCAATTCTTATCTCAAGTATCGCCTACTAACTCTAAACGCTCAGATGGTGTATACTGCCGAGTCACTCATGGCATATCTGGTCGTAGCGTTCTGGAAGGGCCTTGCTAATAATGCGATGTCGGATGAGCATCGCGCAGCTCTTAACCCGCAGTCACATGAGTGGAATCTACGGGTCAACGGATCGAAGACTCACGTCGCCGGCCTTCTTCTTTACACCACATTGCTTTGGCTGCTGAAGGCGTGTTGGCTAATATACTATACTCGTTTAACGTAAGTCCACCAAACTTTATCTGCCAGATCTCCCAAAACTGATCTACTGTGCAGTAAAGGAGTCGATAGAACGGTTGGAGTCATACAATGGGGCATTGGTATCGTTGCGGCGACATACATCTCTTGTCTGCTCGTGGCCTTCTTGAAGTGCATTCCTTTTCATAATCAGTGGCAGATCAATCCCGCTCCAGGAAGTAAGTGTACTTGCCTCCTTAACCTGTAACTTCCAGGATAGAGTGTTAATGAGAAAGTAGATCACTGCATGCCCGCAATTTCAACACTTCAGACTGTTTATGTGATGGTTACGAACACTCTCACGGACTTTTACCTAATGGCTATACCTATACCAGTGAGTGAACTGCCTGAAAAGACTTGACGAATTCAACTGATTTTATTTTCTACTTTAGATGATCTGGAATTCACATCTGCCTTGGAGAAAGAAGTTTGTTTTGATGATTATGTTCAGTGGTGGCTTCCTCGAAATGGCGTTCGGTATCATGAGATGCGTCTCTATCTTGACAGTAAGCCTGACACGTCTAGATTGATTTCATATTATCACGTTTACTTGAACCGAGGAAGATAAACTAACCTCTGTATCAACATAGTTGGGTGACACCGACCCCTCCCAGTCAGGTTACTGGTCGGTTCGCGAGTCATTCGTCTCCGTTGTTTTGACTAACATGCCGATGGTGTACCCGATGTTCAAGAAGTTCCTCGATAAGGGTCGTATCATAGGAAAGTCCAATTTTACAAGCCAAGACAGCCGGGGGTATAAACTCGACAGCCGATCAGGCCCCCTCGAGACGATAGGGAGGCTCAGGTCGACAGAGAGGCGGCAAAAGCCATTGAGCTCCGCACCGAAGGATACAACATTCGGTTCATTAGAGAGCATCGTGATCGATAGAGATCAAGGTACCGCATCGACCGGGGAGGAGGCATCTATAGATTTGCCAAAGCACCATGTCAATGTGATCTCATTCGCAGATAATAACGAGCCGCCTTCGGGGTTGGGGTCGGGGTCAGGGTCGGGGTCGGGGACGGCGACAGCAACAGACGGCGATAATCAGATTCTCGTCATCAAAGAAGTTATTGTCACTGAGGAGAACCCCCCGGGCCCGAGGACCTTCAACAGGTTGAATATCTGAAATAGAGATTGCGTCCTCCTATAAAGCGAATAGCTCTGACACCCTTATAAACTACAGCACATAGAAGGAGATTTACTGTAATATACTAGTTGCTTATCACATCTTGAGTCTACATAGACCCCCTAAATCGATCCATGTGCCTGCTTCAATGCCGTAATCGTGTCTAGATCATACTCTTGCTTCTTCTTGAACCAATCAAAGTACATGAACGTATGCGGCGCTCCAACGTATCGCTTCATGGTGACTTTGGTTCCACCTTCTATAAGTTTAAATCCATAGGCTTCACCTTCATCTCGCAGAGGGTCGCATTCGCCTGTCCTTATGTAGGTATCACATAGCCCAGTCCAGTCCTTCGATTTCAGGGGAGAAATCCACCATTCAGGTACCGTTGCGCTAATTTTCTCTATCTTGTCTTCGGGAAAACAGTGTTGTCCAAAGAAGTGGATTCGTGCCCATGGCAGGATTGGTCCATTGGCGAATTCGCTAAAGGATGCGAAAGGGGACTCGGAGGGGCTCTTATATAGAAGCCCCTGTGCTGAAGGGGGCACAGTTGCCAAGCATAGTTTGAGTGGAATCCCCTTATCTCGCGCCATGTGTTGTAGGACAAGGGATATGTGCGCTCCAGCTGAAATCCCACCGATTGAAATCGAGTTTGGCCTGATTTTTAAAGATGCTGCTGCTTCTCGCGCCTATTATATTTCATACTTAGCTTCTTATGATGAGACTAGCAATAGGAATTTGTTACTCACCCACAACAACGCAGCCAAGGCATCCTCCATACATTTTCCCCAGGTAGTCTCTATGAGATGAGGTCAGTGGCGTCCTACTTCATTGTAGTCTCCATCGCTCACCAGGGCAGTGTCGATAATTCACATCAACTACAACGACGCCTGCGCCATCACGCATACTCAAACATAGCTGAGACTCGGTATTCAAGTCGCCTAAAACGAAGCCGCCACCTGCATAGGTAGTAAGCAGCTTGTCTTGAAGTTCTCTAATCGGGCGAGGGGTCTAGACCATGAAAATTCAGATGCAGTCCGTACGGACCTTCACCGAACTGCGAAGGGTCCGGATGGTAGATCTTGATTGGGATTCTAGCGCCGTCCTGAGAAGCCACCTCCGCGTCGACAACTCTTTCCCATCCGGTGACATCTTTGGACCATGGTGGCTCAAATTTGGCGGGATTCCCACGAACGTTCTCGATGCGCCACTCGTCTAGTGATGGCACACCTGCCGCTCTAGTTCTCAGGACATATTTCACAACGTCCGGATCGTACCGTTCCAAGATATGATGCTCGAAGACATCTTCGATCTTCACCTCCGTTTCTGGCTGTGTGCCAGTCGGCTTCGTCACGTCTCCGCTCATGGTGTTCCTTGAAACAAGGTAGGTATGTGCAAGACCCAAGGGAATGATAATGCACTTGAGATCAGAAGATCATATTTGAATGCATAATAGGTACTTTTATGTGTGTCACTTTTGGGTTTGTGGCTTCCCCTCTCGGTGAAACTGCCCGAAGCCGCCCGAGGTGTCTCCAAAGCATGCACTAAACTCGGATTCCATTTTACCCGCACATAATTTTACCGCCATTAGAAGCTACAAAGCCACAAAGGCCCCGAAGATATTGGAGACATGACGCTAATTCCTTCTAATGCTAAGCGCTATAAGACTGCTGACTTAACTACATTTATATTCCAGCGAAGTACCTAGCCATAACCATTTTAACATGAGCTGGCTACTCGACAAGACTTTGAGCTATGACTTAAGATTTGGTGTATTTAGCACCAATTCCTTTCTGCGCAGCTGGACGTTGAGCGATGCGATCAATCCACTTCAGTAGATGCGGGAATTGCTCGAACTCCTCCTTCGTGAACCCGCTCCTCTGCCATCCCTTGAGCCAGGGCCACGTTTTAATGTCCGCGACCGAGTACTTGCCCTTCCCCTTGCCGGCTAAGTAATCTCTTGGTTCACCGGTGTACTTCCCAGAGAGACGAATTTCCAGCACGCCAAAGACTCTGAGCGCCTCGTTTCTGAACCGATTGATGGCATCTTGACATATTAGTCAGTTTTATGGCATATTTAAAGGTACCCTTGAAGAACTTACACTGATTATCCGGAGCAAATCGAGTGAAGTGGTGCACTTGGCCTTGGTAAGGGGCCCCGGACCCGTGCTGTAAAATCGGAAGTTAGTGATTGCTTCTCATGGAAAATATTTGGAATCATAGGCGTGTCCCGCGAGTGATATATTCCCAGTTTACTCGATTTGGAAGTTCCGACACTTGAGACAGGCCCAAAAGGGGGGGAGGAACTCCCGATTTGACATACCCAGAAGAAGGTCCACTGCAGCGCCTCGCTTTGTTCGAGATCGTCCGCAAACCCGAACTTGTTATCCTTGTCCGCGAATTTCAAGAGATAAAATAATTCCGCTGAGGTCTCGTGGACGGTGAAAGGGGGGTTTTGGGTGTTGTCAATGATTATAGGGATGCGACCATTGGGGTTGAGCCGTAGAAACCACTCCTTCTTCTGCTCGTTGGTCGAAATATCAATCAGGGTAGTGGTCCATGCTGTGCCGTACGCTTCAGCCAGTTCTTCGAGCAAGATTTGGACGGCTTGCCCGTTAGGCGTGCTTTGCGTAATGAGGTGAAGACCTTTGGCATTCTTGACCTCGTCAGGAGTTTCGGAAATGTACAATTTGTCTGCCATGGTTGGGATATATCACGTTGATGAGTCTTTATTAGTGTCGTAGGAGGGGTATTTTAGTGTAAATATCTGAGCGGGACTTGCGACTATTAATATGAAGATATATATGTGCGAGGGGTTGATGAGTGTTTTACATCATGACGACAGAGTGCGACCTTATTGCGAATCGTCAACACCATCAGCTACTAAGATTATAAATGTTTCTTATTCGTTCTATTTGTAATCAAGAATATCCATTATCTAGCTTCTTACCATACTCCTATTTGTAATCAAATGTTCGACTAATACGTCCCAAATTCGCAATAAAGAACCCATCTCAATTGATACATATTCGATAAATGAATATTCGTTATTGTATTACTAGCAATATGTCACAGCTCAATCTAATGGAAAAGGGGTAAAACTACGACCGTTGCCGACCACATGTATTTGATGAATTATGTTCCTTTATTGATTGTGTTTAACAATAGCTCATAGTTAATTTGACCTAGCTTCGCATAGCTTATTATCCATCACTCATAGGTGTACGGGTTAACAAAGAAGCGATGCAAAGGCCTCACAGGGGCAATTGGATAGAATTGAATTCACGAATGCCGGAAACGGATTGTCCATCAACAAGCAGCCAAACGTATAACAAAGATATAAGCTACCTGGGTGTTGTTTAAGTCGTTTGCTGAATCCCGTTATCTAATGCCTTGGTAACAATAGTTGAAATCTCCCTACAGCTAAAACACGAGAATATGTTACGTCCGGCAAGTAATTTGCAGGACCAATGGAATATAATACAGACATGTTTCGAAGCAGATCCAGAACAAAAGTTTCATCTCGAAGGTTACTATGGACGAGGAGGCCAAGGGAGTATATATCAGGTTAAGTACACGCCACCAGGGGGCGGTGTATCTCGGTCGTTCGTGATCAAAATTGCAAACCCGGCCAGAGGGTCCGACACGACAGGAGTGAGGAGGGAAAGAAAAATTTTACAGGTACAAGACAGTCACTTTCCAATGATTAAGCTGCTGACCCCTTTTCTGATATGAATAGAGACTGCGAGGCTGTAAGCATCTGGTGCGCATTATAAAAGGTCCTGAAGATCCGTTAGCTCCTGCTGCGGCTCTGGGCTGGGAATGGATGTACATGGAGAAAATCGACAATGGGACTTTAACGTCCTTCATGACGCGAGCAAAAAGTGAGGGATTACATAGACTGCCAAACCGTATGCTTTGGACGATGTTTTTATGCAGTTAGTTCCCATACCCCATGCTAGGATCCGACAAGAGGTTGACATCATCCAAAATTACGTAGTGGTTCGAACCTGTATAGCAATGGCATGGCCATGGGACGCAGTAGACGAAAATGAAACAACGATGCGAGACCCTTCTGCGCCGTCTGGCTTGGTACAGTGAGTAATCTGCCTCGATCCATTCAACGTTTCGTCAAAATCTATATAGACATATATCAAAGGGCTAATGAAACCTGGTCGTGGTTAGCAACGATTTTCATGGCGGTAATCTAGTATTTGGACCATTTCTGGACAGTCCTGAGCACACCAGAACCCCTATATTGAAACTACTGGACTTTGGGTTAGCGGCAAGACTGTAAGTAAAATTCCAAGAACCGAAGATATAGTGTAATCCAGTAGCTTACATTTACAGTAAACCTCATGAATATGGCGAGGAAGGAACAGGTGAGCAACGGAACATCTTGGATTTAGGTATAGTATGTGACGAATACCCATTTACGTGCTTGCGTTGCATTAGAACCACATGGACGATATACTAATCAGCATACTAATAGATGATGGCCACGCTGATCATGCTCGATACGGACAAAATGTACACGGGAGAAGAAATAGAACTTGACCTTAGTAGGCTCAACCTATCTAGTAGCGTCCTGACACCTGCCTCTGGGATATTAGAAGATATCGAAATGGGTACCCCAGATCCGTTTCCAAATGTTGATTTAAATCTTCGGTTCATTGTTGCTGGGTGTATGGCTAGCAATCCAGAAGACCGACCAAGACTAGCCGAGCTCGAGAATTGGGCTGTCAACGGCATCACTCGCAATACTCCCGACAAGTATGCTCACTTGTCTGGTGGGATAGAATGGGAAACAGATGCAACTATTCACCGACTTCTGAGGCGTTGTATATTTGATGCATAATATATTTTCGGGCCCTGCGTATGCGGCATCAATGTAACACCTCCGAGAATCATAGTTCCGATCATCACCTCTGTCTCAAGGGCAAGAGAAAGCTAAGAGGCAACCCATTCAAAATTTGAATTAAACTAAACGAATATCCTGAATCATGTTCTCTCTTAGGCTTGTACATATATATCAGTTGCTATTTGAGGAGTTTGATATGCGAGATTTTTACATACCCTTATCTTTATATGTACTTCTGTCATGTTTCGTAATCCTCCTTACGCTCCTTACGTACTATCTAGGAAGAATTAGTCATGGAACATGGGATTCCGATATAATTGAGCGGTAAATATATTGGCATCTGCGTATGTGGTTTTCGGTCAAACAAGTCACTCGGACTTGTTATACGGTCTTTCAGAGTTGTCATTGAGTAAGGCATTCCGAATTCTTGCGACTAACTTACTATAAACTTCGTCCTTAGCCTGGGTGGCGCTTCCAGGCACCTGGTAACCTAGTGAGTTATACGAACATGGTGATGGTCTCAATGGTCCAAGTCATTCATTGTCACACCGATCGGCGTCGGTATTAACCCGCATTAACCCGCCACAGCGGTACATATTACGGGCATCGGAAAACATCTAATACGTCGGTTGGTTGGTTGGTTGGTAGATGGCAATATTGGAGGGTAGGACTACCTCTGGGGCATATCGTATCTGATAACATTCGGGGAGATCCTTCGCACACCTCGTATTATATGCTGGGCTTTCCAGGTACGAGACCAGTTAGAAATGGCAAGCCGCAAGGGACTAGCTGCCACATGATCGGACGAAATGCCAATACGTCAAAACTGGTGCGCACCACCCCTCCAATTCATTGACTGGTTGGTTAGTTCCCCTGAGTCCCCTATCCGATCAGAGCAAGATCACGAACTTAATTGCTGTATCTTTCTCGAGTTGATCAACGAATCAGTCTTCCTCGAATACTAACTCAAGAAAGGTGGCGTTTGGGCAGATAGACATCCACCGTGTTTGGCAAGCCGAAATATTCCAATTTTAGATTAATTGCAGTCAGGTATAGCGGTATGACGCGTTGTATCATCCACGAACGGAGGTGGTGATGGCTTAAAGGACTCCCAGTCGGCTCATTGCGGATAGACGATGAAACTAAATCTGGTCCAGGATGAGGTTACTTATGAGTCCTGTACCTTGTTCTCGATGAGAGGACGGCTGGTTGCACATCATACGATTACCAAGCGCCATCTACTATAATGAGCCTTCTCATTTCTTCTAGAAACTCCTCCACAGCGGCCACCAATGTCTTTCCGGACAGCCGCATCCTATGGGTCATTATATCCATATCCGTTATTGCAGGCATTGCCTTGATACTCGCATTTACATTCGTCGGCTACGCGATACTCCGCCGACGACGGCAGGCCGCCTTCCGGGCTTTCGAGGCCGCTCGCCTTCGGGACCCAACTCTTACATGGGAGGTGTATGCTCGGAGGCGCCGATTCACACACTCGAGGTTAATAGTCGAAGAGGAGCTGCAACGTAGCACCATCATCCGAAAGTCCCTCCAAAGCCGCACCTGTCTTATAAATAAACGAGCCAGTCGGAATTATAGCAGTAATGGAGGTAGAGATGAAGAGAACCAGATATTGCTGCAGACACGCCGCGGTGATGAAAACTGGCCTTACGAAAACGTGTATACGGAGAGCGAGCAGAGGCTAGTAGACGAGAATGGAGATATGTTTTCAGTGAGTCGTAGAGAACTCGTTGAAGAAAGCGACAGCGGTACGCGTTCAAGTCCATTGGATATCCGGCTCGAGACACCGCCGCCATTAGTACATCCTGCCTTAAGAGATTGCGCGAGGCCGTTCCCCCCTAGGAGTTCAAGCTTACCAATGGACATGGCATGAACAAGACCTATCCCATGGGTTTGATGTCGATGCCATTTTCTGGACCTATAATGGTCTGTGTCATAGTTGACTGTTAGTCACTAGATAATAATTTTTGGGAGGTAGATTACATATTGAATCCATTTGTGGTCAGAGCACGCAAGGACCATCATCATGTGAACAGTCCCTGAAGCCCAATTGGTGTCAGATTATGCTCAAAACAAGTGATTCAGATCCGGACGTTTACTTTCTGTTGCAGGACAGAGAGTCAGGCATGATTTCTAGTCTTCTGAGCCGACTTTTCTCTCCGTTGGAATCCTCACGTAGATATTGAAAGGGATCCCAGTTGACGAGAAATGAACGAGAGGATAGATAATGTTACCCAAGGTAGCTAATTGAGCTCGAACTATTCTTTGAGGCAGCGAAGAAAGACAAAACTCGAGACTATGTCTAGAATCTCGTACGGTCAGTCGTTATACTGAGAAATGTCCGAGTTTAGCTCTTCGATTTGCGTGCATTTGTCATGGATCTTTATCGGCATCTCAGCATCGTTAATAGTCCACCGACCGTAGATCACCCAATTATTTTCTTGATGGGCAGTGAGGTTCGCTAGTTAGAGTAATTCCGTTCTTGAGTAGGGTCTCTGCGAATATTAACCATATATTTGGCGGTAATGCTCGCTGGAAGACTCGGAACCAAGTGATGACAAATCTCTAGACTCCTAGTTCTTGGGACAGCAGGTAAATTTCTTGGAGGACGCGAGTTGCGGCATAATTCTTTGAGGCAACCCGAATATTTTGTGTCATCAAACACTGCAATTGTGACCAGTTGATCGTATCTGCCTAGTATTCTATTTCATCAACTCCAAGGGATACATCGTCTGGTGCATATGCACCGAAAAGAAACTGCGCATTCGGTAACAAATCTGCGACCATGGATATTCTTTCGTTTCCTAGATAAATTTGAGGGCGATGTTTGTGCCTGCGGCTCGATCTCCACTAGTTAGTGAAGAGCTGAACAGGAATCAATACCTTGTTTCGGTTTAGATGAGCGATTTCCAGGGGGTTTGATGGAGATTTTACATTTAAAATTGATGTAAGGAGGAAATGGTAGTTGGTAAATGGAACGTTAGTTTGGTAGTGTCGGCTGCTTTTGAAGGGCGCCTTATAGTTTGCCTAAATGCTGCGCCGAATCCATCTCAAACATTGACCAATGAAAATACGACAAAAATTACCTACGTGCCTATGTAGGGAGGTATATTCGAACTGTCGTTGGCTGAGGCACTCGCTTAGCAGACCATCCTAGCGGGGGAAGTTAGCGTATCCATCGGCTTGGAAGGCAGTAAGATCTCACTCTTAATGCCGTCATCATATGTATAGATCGCAACCTTGAAAGTGTTTAATTATCTGATATCTCTGGGTATATTACCGGGGGGTTAATTGTAATTGAATTTCGCGAACAATATACTACGCCGACTACGATATATTTGCGTTCTGTTAATGATGTTTGTCCCCGGCTATTAATAGGACAAATCAGTGGAACTAATAACAGAAAAGGATTCTGACCTTATAATAGCTTGTTGAAGCCAACATACCTAGTACATGAAACTTTGAGACTAAGGTATGGCTTAGCGTTGGGACTATTCATGGATTCATGAAGTGCTCAGCTAACACCTGTGGTCATACGCCGTAGAAACACATGGACCAACGGTTCAACGCTCATTGTTTAGTTATAGTCTGACTGCCTGGGCAACCTGATGTGTTTTCCTCATACATGAAACATTTTCATACATGTATTATTATGTTTCTACACACATTGCCACGTAAAGAGTCAAAAAAGGGGGGTTGGTAGAGGTTGTAATGTCTCGTGATGACTAGCGCTGGTGTTGGTACTGAATAGGCCTCGCCTAAATTAGGCGGCCTAATAGACAACTCCATGACCAAGATGAATGATTAGGATACAGCCAAGGCGTATGAGTAAATTTAAAAATATGTGATACTTTTTCGTGATGCTTGAATACCCAATCAGAATAAGTGAGGTGGTCTTGCTCAGACATAATTTGTTCTCTAAGCCCCTGACTTCTTACTTCGATTGGATGACAGCTGCTCCCAACTGCCAACATTTAATTGCTACTGCGCTAAAACTTTACTTAAAGCTAGGTAGGTAGAATTTCTTCTTAGAAATTTCCAACTGCATTTTTATCAGCTGATAATCAATTCCCTTCGGCCACTTTCAACCTTATCGATGCCCATGGAAGCATAGCCCTCTTGTGGTGTAAGGTAATACATAAATAATACTTCACTATCAGGCTGGATATTACTGATGAGATCAAGAGGCTTTCAGACATTTCATCATTTATTTCACTCTTAATATATCAGACTTTGAGCATGTCTACCAGTACCTGTTCCCTTCGCGAATATACCAGCCGGCCAGAGGATCTTTTTGCACTTTGCGATGAAGAGTTCCTCTCTCTAGTCCGTGGAGATTTCGAGGATGAACTGCGTCGTCTGAAGTGGGCGTACTCAGTCGGCGGCAGAGATGGTCCTCGGCCAAAATCGAAATCACCTTCAATCATATTATATGGACAAGATTATGATGAAGTCAATCGCACCTTGGTTGGGTTATTGACCTTGAAATGGATTTATAACAAACAATACGATACCGTCGTCGCAAACCAAGCTGAAGCCTTGAGACTCTCTCGCGAATCCTTTGAAAAGATGCACAATTTCTATACAGAATCCTTTACAAATCCAAATGAGTTATATGCTCTCATTACTTCGATAGTAGTCAACGATATAGGAAAGGACAAAGAGCTTGCTATGGACTACGAGAAGAAGACTGGCCACCGGATTTCTCACCTAAATCACGATATGATCCTCATCAAAGCGGTAAAAGCTGGTCTTGTACGCTGCATGGAGTCGGATCGTCTTTCGCAAGAAGACAGAGATGACATCATCCACGGCATGGAACTTGGAGCAGATTTCAACTTTGGACAACTAGCCCAGGCAGAGAATGTGCCAGCATGTCTAGCTAGCCTTTTGACGATGAGGGGCCACGCACGCAGTTTTAGACTTCGATTCGAGGAGCAGCTGCTGGATATCGCGGGCGCGGCCGGTCATTTGGACTGGACTTGTGCAAAGAAGCTGACTCAGTCAAATTTCGATTCTTACAACACTGTCTATCAGGCCGGAATAAGCATAATTTCCAGCGGTTTAAGCTTACGCGAAGGGTACGACTTAGTTTTAAAGCGTCGACTAGATCTACTTACCACAAAGAACTTTCGGGAACTCGAACTGAACGATCCTGACGATCGAGCTCTTGCACGACTCTTATGCATGGGTAGCGTTGCCGATCTAACGGCTGCTCAATTATACAGACGCGCTTGGACCTCACTCGAGAGTAACGTCAGACAGTTCTTACGGAAATCTCTCAATATCGACGGCTCTGTCGCTGAGCCAGCGGTGCAGGTTACCTATATTCCAGCTCTTCTTACTCAGGCTGTTGATGCTGGCGGCCCAGGACCCCTCGAGATGAAAGAGCGGGCAATGCGGAGCGTACTCCATTATTTATACAGAGTAATGGCTGCCCCTGGAAAGCCAGACGGCCCCGTGAGCGTTATCGAGCGGAATGTACTCTCTACCCTCAAAGAGGTAGTGCAAACTTCCGAATTTCGTAAGGACCCTACCATTCTCGAGAGAGCCGCTATACCGGAGTGCCAGGCTGCTATGACAGAAAAAAATTAGCGGTAAACACGGTAAAGGAATTTCTACGGTTAAATTCCTTTGTAAATTTAAGTCAATTTCACGGCGTTCTTGGGTCGGTATCTCGGTGCAGCTATGGGGCATGAAGGGGATCGGGGATGATATCACTATTGGGCAATGGCTGGGTTAGATTTAACACACTCAAGTGAACTTCTATCGAGTTTTTTTTTTTTTCCTTCCTCAACCTAACATACGTCACCTCTCGTGTATGAGGTGCATCTCTATTTTGAAGTGAAATTAAAGCTGTACAGTAGTTCTGGGTGTTTTTAATGCTCCACCCGGGAATTTGCACAGACCGGACTTTCTTCGACACATAACGCGGGATTTCAAGGTATCTAAATACTGTAGGCAAGTGATTTTTTATAAACCCCGAGCTATACAAAACAACAGTTCTCAAAGGTTTATTTAGTCAGGCAAAATCATTATATGTAAAAAGTAAATTTTGTCTGTCAGAGGATTCGGAGGCCCTTAGATGTTTGCTTTACACAGAGTGAAAGGGAGTAGAAAGAGGTAGCGGTGGGGAGTGGAATGATATTAACGTCTAACTCTCTCAGAAACTAAGGGGGGCGCAGGCCCCTTGGAGTGACCCGGGTGAGTCGCTGCTAACTTTCAACTAGCTCCTCCCACGATTGTCCCCTAACTCCTTCTCTTATTCATGGACCGGAATTCATAACCAACAAAATAGGAAATATCGACGTATCAACTACCTCCTATGCGTTGAGATACGTCTCTTGTACTCCACCATAGCGCTGTCCACTGATAGGCAGAGTATCAAGAATCTTCTGGATTTCAGCCAACTCTTCGTCAGTCAACGATGCAGCATTGGTGTTCTCAATAACGCGCTCGAGTTTCGTCGAGCCGGGGATAGGGATAGCGCCCATAGCTGCGACCCAGCCGATGGCCACCTGCGGCGTCGTTACCCCCTTGCGCTTGGCAATCTGCTCGACCGCCTGGACAAGCTTGAAATTTTGCGCGAAGTTCTCGGGTTGGAAGCGCGGGAAGCGATGGCGGTAGTCGTTCTGCGGGAGGTCCTCGGGCTTGCGGAATTGGCCTGTCAGCCAGCCGCGGCTGATAGGGCTGTACCCGATTAGGGGGATGCCCACTGTAAAAATAGCTGGCTGTTAGTATATAACCGTCGAATTAACACTTTGTACAGGATTGCCTACGCTCATGGCACGTATCCGCAACCCCATTGTGAAGAGGGTCGGGCGTGAACAAGCTCATCTCGATCTCAACAGCTGAGATGGGATGCACGGCATGTGCCTTGCGGATCGTGTTCGCGGTGACCTCGCTGATCCCGATGCCACCGATCTTTCCCTCCTTCACCAGTTCGGCTAGGGTCTTGATGGAATTCTCGATAGGGACTTTCGGGTCGACTCGAGCACATTGAAAGATGTCGATAGTCTTAGTGCCGCCCAAAATCCTGACAGCTTCTTCAACAGACGCGCGGATGCCTTCCGGGCTGCAGTCAGGCCCATTACTCATAGTGAATGCGCCCTTGATGCTAAGAGTGACTTTGCTAGCATCCTCTGGATATTGCTCGAAGTAATATTTGAGCAGATGCAGCGAGTTTGCCTGCGGTGTGCCATAGGTGATTCCCTTCGTTGAAATTAATTTCTGTGTCCAAAATGCTCTCTGACTAGAAGGCAACACTTACACCATTCCAAAAAGTAGCACCTTGATTTAGCGCTGTTTTCAAGATTTTTGCAGCGACGGGATATTCGACGAAAGCCCACGGCATTGTAAAACCTGAAGTATGCATCGTCAATATAGTATATTCATGTGCTAGTAAAGGGGTACATGTTACACAACTGGTTACATACCCATCAAGCCGAGACCAATGGGGCCTATGGCCTTGCCGTTGACTTTAGTGAGTGCAGCTCTACGAAGACTCATGGTGGATGATGAAACGTTGAAATAGTATTTGATCAGGAGGGGAAATATATGAATAACGAATAACGAATGCTACTGTACAACGTCGTTATTATGAGAAAATATGTGACGATAGTCTGCAGAAATTGTTTATATTTTTTTTTCACTCTGTTACTGCTAATTATATTGTTTCTTTGCTGTGTGTTGTGTAGATGAGATACTATAAAATACGGCCTCCGCGGACGTGGAGTTTGTCGTTAAATCCGCTCCTTGTGAACTTCCGGATAGTCACATTGTCCGAAGGATTCCTAGGGCTGATAATAAGGCTATTATGTCGTATCAGGCTCCAAAGAGAATCAATTGTTTTTACTATTAGTGGGAGGTGAATGCTACCTTTTCAGATATACAGTGAAATCGCATTGCCCTGATTGCCCTGAGTTTACGAAGGGTTATTACCAAAACCGACTTCCTAAAATAGGAAGGAAAACCACCGGTCGCTATCTGACCCGTGCTTTTTTTGGTTTTACGCGATTTGGTTGGGTGAGAGATCGCTTTATATGGGTCTTAGCTTGGCAAAATAGTTAAACCCTCTCTTATTGGGTGCACAACTGTTTTATGGGTATATTCTTGGAATATTGCCTAAAACGTCTGATTGGGTGCATCCATAGAAAAGTAGGTCGATGGATGGAAAAACGCCGGGTAATTACGACCTAACGGTGGTTAGGGGAGGCTAATAAACTTTAACTTAAGGAGTTGACTTAAACAGGGGAAATATTGATGACTAAGCCCAGCACAGGACAGGATTAAGTAATCGGCGCGAGCGTGTGCTGTTCATTGGTTTGTAACACATTCAAAATGGGAGATCGAGGATTCGAACCATTGCTCCGGTTAAACTCGGCGCTATTGTGCATCCCTTGGGGGTGCCTGTAAAGCGACTTCAGCTAGGCCAAGTAGTATGCGGACAGGAAACAAGTTGACTAAGTTAGGAGCCACATATGCAATAGCGTATAGTTCAATATTAAGCGCACTGTATTCACCTCTAGCAACCACCCCGAACACCTTTTGCAGGATGTCATACCCTATCTAGGTACACATAAGGGAGTGGCTGACTAGGCTCCAGTCATACCCTCGAATCGAAATTTCGGGATTCCGGACTTAACACGAAATTCGCAGTCGAATACCGAGACTGATGGATCTCGGTACATACCACACGACCGACAATACGATCCTTCAAGCCTCCCCCTTGCCCAGGTAGGAATTTATCATCTACCTCACCGTCAGGATAGCCGAGGAGTATACCCATCTCCTTGCTTCTGATGCAGGTACATTAGAACTTCCATGCACGTTACACGGCAGGTACCTAACGCAGCTGTACCATTCCACCGACGGTCTGACAGTATGAGCGATGTAGCCCCAACATAGGATCTAGGCACCGAGGCTCGTGAGAGATCCGCCGCGCATAACCCTCACCGTGCCACCATTCGCAGCAGTTCCGGCGGGCGTGCTCTCCGAACTGATCTCGCTCCCCGCATCGTCGCCCTGGCCCTTGCCCCGAGTCCGTCGTCTCTCGAGCTCGAACGCGCGCTCGCGCTCATCGCGCACGGCGGCGGCGGTGTGGTGGCCCAGCGGCAGACCTCGGCGGGAGTCCATGAGGGCCTTGACCTCCTTGCGGAGCGCGGGCCAGCTGGTGGAGAAGAAGATGACGGCGTTCCAGACGCCCTGCAGCGGCAGCACGACGGCGCTGGCCAGGTTGAGCGCGAAGCTAGCGGTCTCGGCGTAGACGAGGTCGTGCACGCGGTTGATGCTGCTGGGGGTCCAGGTGACGAAGACGCTGATGGCGAAGACGAACGAGGTGCGCAGGTACGCCAGCTTCACCGGGTCCATGCGGTTCAGGCGCGCGCGCCACTGCTGCACGCCGTTCCGGAAGCGCGCGCGCAGCCCCTCCCGCGGCCGCGGGTCCGCCGTGATCCGCGTCACCGTCGTGTGGTACGGCCGTGGCGCCGAGATCGGCGCCGCTGGCCCGTCGAAGTACGATTGGTTGTCGGGCGGGCCGTCGAACCAGTTCGGCGGGGCGGCGCCGGACGACGACGGCTCGCCGATGGTCTGCGCGGTCGACGAGTTCACTGTTGTTACCTGCACGACTTCGCGGTTGATACTTCCCATGACGGCTGCGTTCGTGCATAGATTCTGTGGACGTATTTAGTAAATGTACATGTGGTCCTTTGTGCACAATGGCTTACCTTCTCCCCTGAATCGCGCTCATTAGGTGCATCGCGGCCGGGGTTGCTCAGAGACAGATTACGTAACTGGTTGCGTTGCTTGAAGACACAGTAGCCGACGGCGATATAGACGAGGCTTGAGAGAATGATGCACACCCAGATCGGGAGGTAGTACGTGTAGATTCGCAAGTTGGACCAGTCCTTATCTATCCAACACCAAATCTAGATAAAGGTCAAGTTAGTATAAGAAAGATTGGTTTATTCGAGTAGCAATGATAAAAGATGAAGATTGAGAATTAGTAGCTTACCGTCGCGTTACCGTACACATTCTGTCCGTCACCGCCGCGGGCGATGAGTAACCAGAGAGAGGGGATGAAAGGGATTCCATAACAGACGAGGCAATACGCCCACCAGTAATCAAGAAAGCTGTTCGGGTTCGCAGAGAAAAAGAATACCATGTACACGTTGACGGCCATGGCAAAAGACCACCACGGATCCGATTGCATAAAGCTACCCCTGAGTTAGCTGTACGTGATCGGTAACCCCTTGTAAGTCCCTGAGTATGGGTAAGCCGGTAGCAAACTTACAGTTCAAACATGAAGGCCTGAGCCTGGCAAAGATGACTATTCGACCCTGCCTGCACTCCTGAGTATCCTATAATACAGGCGACGCTGGCTCCCATGTTGGCGACAGATGCAAAGCCTATGAAGATGTTCGAAACGGTGCGGAGTTTCTTGAACGTGGCCAAGGCGATGAAGATCATGAGGACCCCAAGGATGGACAAGGAGGCTCCTGATCGCTCGAAGATCACGATAATATCGATGTGCTGCTTCGTGAGCGCACCTGGGTCCATGACTTGCCCGCTGCCATCGGGATCTCTGTGGATCGTGGCATTCATCCCAGCTGTTGCAACTTGGTCGATGCTGATCATTGGTTATAGGAATATCGAATTGTCAATATGGTTTACCAGAACAGAGCAATGCCGTACGGACGGCCCCGTCCTTGGTGTAAGTGTGAACCCAAATATCTGACTTGTAGGAATAATCGAATGGATGACAATGTGACTATGCCATTGGTGAACGTAGAGACCGTTTAAGTTGAGACTGTACAGGACGATCTTCTAGTCATACAAGGCGAATATGGTTGGATATGAAACTCCAGGGTCTTTTGCGTTGTTACTGTAGCAATTGCGAACATACCAGACTAGATGTAATTGTAGTTGGTTGGATAGCGTCTCCTAGAGGATGATAGTGGTTTGGGGAAAGGGAATATTTGTAAGTGATCGCGCCGGCAACGCGTACCAAACAGTAGAAAATCAAAGGAAAGTAAGTATGGATTTAAACCTGTGTATACAAATGAAAGTTGTAAACACAGACTGTCGATTAATAGAAAGGAGAAGGATTAAGTTGAGGGCGAGGTGGATGGTATCGCGTAAGTTAAGTGGATGAGCAGATGGGATGAAAGAAAGGTGATGTAAGGTATTTCGGTCTGAAAGGTAACTTAGGCACGAGACCCAGAAACGCGACAAGGTCGAGGACAAGGTCGGAAACAAAGGTCGAGTTAATAATTCCTTAGGTGGACTTGATTTGCTAGGTGAGCCTACCTAGGTAACCAAGCGCGTGTTGAAGTGAGGTATATCGTGATGAGTATCAAAGTTTAATGGAAGTGAGTTAGATCAAGCCTGGATACGCATGTATCCGCATACTTCGTAGTCAGATATAAATCAACCCTATGGCTGCATGACCTGCGTAATGACAGGAGTAAAGGAGGGGAGTAATGTGAGAGTCATCCAAGGTACATAGGTATCCGGGGAGATGTGGTTAGTTGGATAGATGCATGTCCAGATGCACCCTCAGCCTTGGCTATACACCTGGTAACGGACGGGAAGCTCATACCTGACTCGACGTTGACTGAGAGATATCTGGGAAAAGTGAGGTACCTACCTGCCCAACTGGCATTGGTGGAGGCTGGGAGGTAACAGCAGGATAGGTAATTTACCAGTGCTGTTCACACTTCCCGGACCCAGACTCTGGCCTTCTTTCAATTACATCGTTACACGGCAAGGTAATGTTCTCCGACGAATGCAACAGGCACCGGGCAGTGGAGTAAGAGAATAGTCCGTATGGAGAAGCGATTCTCTGCTAGATCGAATGACGGTTGTCATGTGTTGAGCATGTCGAAATATAAGGCTTGTTTAACGAGCTAAGTCGCATCGAGTTGTCTTGAGTCCTATCAAAAGCAATTACATGGTCAAAGGATTCATTCCATCCTTCTAGAAGATGCAGGACTACATCGCCACAAATTGGTTTGCTCACCCCTCCTCGTCTGGGCTTGCTTCTCTAACCAAAGAAATCCCAAGTATATGCCTCGCATACACACAAGTAAGGGGAACGTTGGCCCCTGCCTGCGTGCCAAGAAACGTTAGACAGCAACAGCTTTGGACATTGCAGGTATAATATGCAGTATTATTAACCTGAAAATCCCCACAGATCCCCGGAGCCCGCATGTTCAGGCGAGCCTCACTGAATAAAATCAGATGGGGTGACCGAGGAAGTCGCTAGATGCAACGATGTGCATGGATCTAAGTGCAATTCAGGATCAACAGGAAGACTTTGCTGACTCCAATTGACATCTAGGCAGGCGTAATCAGCGCATTCGAACTTTTGGACCTCCAAAATCATCGGGCGAGTGGCTACCTCAGCTGGGACGCCAGTAGAAAACAAACAGCCCAATGAGCGAGATGAGGATTTGGGAACAGAAACGGTCGTCGCATAATATGCCAACCTTGTATTGAGCTCGTCCCGTCTGTCTTGCATTTTTCTCCGCGTAGACGGTATGAAATGTTGGATGCTGATGTGGGATCAGAAGAGCCTAGGTTAATCGAGGTAATAACTTGCAAGCCAAACCCCTGCACATTTGAGGTATCCCGAGGATGGCTGCTCTGAAGTAGCTTGATGGATCCTTGATTAACTGCCAAAGATTTTCATCGTGAGAAATAGTTAAACTGGGGTAGGTTCAAAGAATTCCCAATGTCTCGCATCACAAGAACATCAAAGGACACAGAGGGGTAAGGTACTCCAAGAAAGTCTTTCCTCCGACGCCTCATTGATTATGGCGACAATTGCGGTGAACAAAGAGTATTATTGATGGAAATGTGCGGGCAACTGTTTGCTACACCACATGATGCAAGCTGCAACGGTGGCCCAATGGCGAACGCCTCTCACATTTCAATGACATGCACTGAGGCTAAGTACTGCCGAATCGAGACGCTGGTCCAACCAGAACCAGCCATTGGTCAAGGTACTGGCTTGCGGCGACAAAGTCTCGGTCACGGAATGAGTTGTCTGATAACCAAAAGGTTACCTACTTCAATACCTATGGGATATTGCAGTTGGCGACAAAGCTTCCCGCAACACTGAGGGGCTTTATGAGTAACTTGGACCCGGCTTTCCGAGCGTATCGCGATCGAATGTTGGAAAGCGATTTTTAATCTGTACGCCGAGTTTTTTTCTGTATTCCACCAGAGCCAAGTACTGACATAAGGTTCTCAAAATACCGAGAATCGTGAATGCTCCGAACAGAAAGTGTTACAGAAGACAAACCCGTAAACAAACGTGTAGGGGTAAAGTTAAGGGATTAGGGGTCAACATTAATATTAATGACCCCACCCTTTGACCCATTTGCCCATGGGGAAATAAATTTAGCGATTAAAACATTACCGTTTGTGGCGGATAGCACCAATATAATGCGACGTGATTGGCCGGCCAAGCTATTAACCCTACTGGGGCAATCTAGCTTAGAACCTTCAAGGGTTTACCTAGATCTAGGTATCATAAACACGTTATTCCTTGCTTCATACTTACATGCCTACTTAGGTAGGTACTTTACCTTCAACCCGAATGCCTAGGCACTTGAACTTCAATTTAGCAAGTTACTAGGTATTTGAACTGAAGCATCTATCTGGCCCGTGCTCATATGATTCTTAGGCAATCTGGAACCATAGTCTCGAAGTCATAATTTATAGTTTCGGGAGCTAAAGTGATCTCGAGGATGACAAGAAAAAAGGTTGTGGCCAATACGAGCTCACACTCGGGTCTCCTGATCCAGCACAATTTAAATATACCTCAGTGAGTAGTTTGTATAGTCTTTATTATCCTATGTCGCTCATGTGTTGCCAGTATCACACCGGTTGGACGAACCGTCCACCTCGAGCCCCCCTAGTCGAGCACCTGTTGAAGTAACGTGTTGTACCCGAAAGCTCCGTGATCCCGAAACATAAACCCTTCTTTGGGCTCGTGGAATATGTAACTGTGCAAGTGTAACAGTGGCGTGGCTCCTGTTGTTGATGTATTTAGCAGTCATGACCCTTCTTTGATGAAAATCAAACTGCTCCAGTCAAAAGTGATCATCAATCTGCTTACCTAAGGTAGGTACTGAGCATAGCTTACAGTTCACTATAGAAACATCCAAAGGCAAAGGTAAGAAAATCTATAAGTTTATTCTATATATTTAGTCTAGGCTAACATCAGTATGAAAATGAATAGTATATACCAAAGTAATTGGAGTGTGCTGGAAGCGAGATTCCTATGAGTCAACCACCCAAATTTTCCCGTCCCGAAACTATGTCGCTGAATTTTCGCCTCCTTGATTCGGTATGCATGACGCCCAATAGTCTACCTACACGAGCTAGATAGATTATTTCACGTCGCGAGGCCTGGTCCAATCAGGCTCTTGGGGAACAATATTGATCATGGCATATTGTTGGAGATCTCTAGCCAACTTCCGAACCCAGTATTCCACATATGCTATCAAGTGTTTCCATCTCTCTCGGTCCTTTGCACAACCTTCAAGTGCTTTAACTTGCGATAAGTTATAGCACAACCCCTTGAATAGATCCATCTCGCCCTGGCTCAGCTTTCTGTCCGGGGGCATCGGTACAGGCATATTCACCTTTACATGTTCGTACTCGTCCATCATTGTTGACTGGAACCCCATATGGAAAGTTCCATTTACCGGAACCGGATTCTTAAGCAGATATAATATCATAATCATGCTTTGCCAGAATTCCACGCGGTGTCTCTGCTTCCCTTTTATCTGGGACAGCTGGTTTGCCATATCCAGAAAGCAGGCGCGGCTTACCAGCGCAACATATTCCACGGCGTGGAAGATATCGAGACAGCCAATTTCCATGAGTTCGTGGGGAAACTGAACCAGGTATCCATAGGCCCATACTATCCAGTAAAGGTCAATGGATTTTAGAACAAGACCTGTGCTCGGGCTCATGATTTCATAGTAGATATTCATCGTTTCTTCGACACTCTTGCATAACTCCATCTCAACCAATCTCCTGGTTAAAAGCCCTGACGTATTACCGCGTCCTTGTTCGGCAACTACCTTGTGTTAGAACCAAGAACAACCAAAAAAAGAAGACTTTGATGGGACATACGATAATGAAATGGATCTAAGTCTGAAACATTAGAGTCGAAGCAGTACTTCCACAGAATAGTTCTGTTTGTCATGCCTTTCTCGGCTCGATGCCAAAGAGCTTTGCATCTCTCGCAGGGGAAGCCTCCAGAACACTAGATCTATATATAAGCTTTCACTATATAGTGAGAAGACAGCATGTCATACCCTGAGATGTTGATCCTTGCACCGTAAGCAAGTGCTAGTGCTGACTCTTCGCGTTCTAGATAACCTTCTACGCTTCGTGGTTGGAGGCTTGGAATATCCAAACACCTGAAAGGTCGAGAAGTACTCCGGAGGCACACAACCGTGACGAAGATCCTGTGGGGACACTGAACGGCTCCTTTTGCGAGTGGAAAATTCGTGGGATACCGCTGCCGGCTGCTTGGCTTTTCTTTGCTGGGCTGTACCTGCAGAAGCCAGGTTCTGCGAGAGGTCCTGGTAGGATCCTTGGGGAATCCCTCTCTGGAGTTGAGTATGCACCAACTTGGGCTTGATTGGCTGACATTTTTGATGGTCTACTTCGGTAGCTGGCCCTCGGCTTGTTATATCTCGAGTAGAATATTTCGGTATAGGCCCAAGCTCATGTCTTTCCACTGTCGAGTTTACATTACACCATGAAATAATCGACGAGTCAAGGGGGAGTTGCAAGTTACTCGCGCTGCTTTCCTCAAAGCACGAATTAAAGGGGACGTCGATTCCAGCCGTGGCTGGTTGAGCCTCATCTAAGAACTCTAGGCCTAGAGATGAATCCGTGGGAAGTATTTCCGCAGGTAGTGTCTGCGTCGAAAAAAGAGAAGCGAAATCAATATGAGATAGGTCTGTATCAAACAATTCGAGTGGCCATGAGTCTGGTATAATCGAAAGTCCCGAATCTGGATTCACCGGCGATATGGTCCCATGAGATAACAAGCCAATCGAAAAAACTTCTTCGTCAGTAGGCAACATAACAGAGGGTTTATTCATTTTAGCGCCAAGCTTTTACTATACCATTGGCCTGGAATTCTTCGTCGAAGGCTTCCAGTTGCTGAACCGCGAGTGAATTAAATCACTGGTTTATGTGTTCGTGATTTTCTTTTAGATTCAAATCGAAGAGTGGCTGGGTCGCATGGGTATCCAGATGGAGGGCGATTGGAACGGACCCCAAAAAGAATAGGGGTTTCTTACACTTGGACCAGGGTAGTATACAAATGATTATTGGACAATTGGGCAAACCGGTATGGCTGATTTTTTATTTCTGGTTGTTACTCCGAAAACCCTTTGAATACGGCACAAACCTACAGTTTCATCGCAACTCCGATCAGTGCAATCCGGTCGAGAGGCATAACTAGATTGGTCAATGAAGTTGACCAGTCAACTTCTAGTCTATGCTCCGGTTCCTACATCTGGTGACGCTGAAAGCTTCCGGTTGAGGCACCTGTCATCTTCGGATTTGGGATCGAGGCTACCTCTAGAGTCTCAGCTCAGTATATATTCAATACCACAAATCCGCGTAAGGTTGGTCTTTGATGCTTTGATCCCGTTCAAATATCTCTGTCAGATATTGGATGACAACATCCCAAAGACAGAAGACCGACTATCGCTAAACCCCCACAGCATACCGTAACATGTCATCGACTGGAAACATTGGATGGTCGAATGGAACCATCATTGGGCTGACTACTTTGATACTCACGGCAGTAATTGTTCCCACTCAATTGATCGTGCGGAAGTACTGGATCGGAACAGGTCAGTTATATTCTCTACCCGTTTCTTAAATACGCAAATTTTAACGACGTTCATTGTAGGTTCCAACTCTTCCGATGGTCGAACCATGGAACACGGCGCTCGATTCGAGAATTTAGAGCTAGGGCATCCATCCAGTTCGTCAATCAATTTTATTTTACCAACTGTCAGTGTGGTTGCATTGCATTGGACTAAGCCCCCAAGTGTCATAGGTCCACCGACAAGAAATGGCACTGAATGATGACTAAGGTTTATAAATAATGGTGTGCTTTTAGCTGTAGTGTGGACATCATTTGGAGTTTGTCATGTGCGATGGGGGACGAGGCTATCTTGATTAAGTGCAAGGCTCCGAAGTTAGGAGAACTCAACATGTATGAATAGTGTAATAACTTGGGTATTTTTAAAGATATCCACAGGAAATAAAGGGGTAGGGCGATACTGCATCACATAAATAGATATAGCATCTGAATGGTTTTATTCGACGACACTAGCTCCGACTTTCGAGCTAAGATCCTACCCATGATAGGTTTGGATAAGTAAGCTCTGGAAGAGGTGTAGGTATATGTCTGATACACTTCACGTCCACCTTTAGTGAACTTGGGAAATAGTAGGCTCCCGTTTCACTATTACACAAGAACATATTCGAGACTAGGGAAATAAGAGGTTTCCAAAGCCACCTTATATCCTATACCCCTGCGACTCAATACACTTGTACCACCTTTTTTTATCAGACTGTGTAGAGGAAATCGGGCTTGCCATCACCCAAAGCCTCGATCTCCCTTGCGCTCTTGCCCTCAATAAGGTAATCGCGCTCGCCTCGGCTCCTCTTCTTGTTCTCGATGCGGAGCAACGTCGTCATGAGTAGACTACCACCGATCAAAAACAATGTCATGTACGCGACTATGATTCCATGGCCTTCGAGATATCTCGGCGCGCTAAAGTAGATGTTGGAGCTGACGATGCCGTTCAAGTTGCCCCAGCCGATGACGAATCCGAGCACGACACCTCGCTTGTACACGCCTTCGATGTTGTTTGCCATCCAACTAATAGTATTGGAAATGCAAGGGTAGATGCCGAGAGCTCCAAGGAAGGTACCGGCGTACTTAACACGGGGGTCAGTGGAGGCGAGAAGCATCAAAAACCCGGCGACACCAATGAAACCAACAATGATGTTGCACAAGCCTCGCTGACGGGTGCGATCGGCGACGAAGCCGACGATGACAGTTAGCACGGCGGCGGCGGCGTATGGAGGTACGCTAAGGAGTTGTGATCGGACAATACTAGTGCCCCAGCCTAGCTCCTGGATAATGCTGGGCAAGAAAAGCGAGAAGGCGTAAAGGGGCATGTCGCAACCCATGTAGATCACCATACCCAACCACATCTTCCAATCCTTGAGACCGGCGATAAGATAGCTCATCTTCCACTCCTCATGTTCGGCCGAAGACTGCTGATCTAGCTTGAGTCGGCGTACTACGCGAGCGCGGTCCTGGTCCGAGAGGAATGTGGCCTGGTCGGGAAAGTCGTGGACCATCCAGAAAGATATTACGCCGAACACTATAGTCAGAAGACCTTCTAAGATGAAAATCCAGGCCCAACCGGGTCGGCCTCCAATGCCGTCCATCAGTTCTATGGCAGCGGCAAGGAGGCCACCGAAAGATCCAGAGATAGCGGCTGCCGAGAAGAAAATAGCCTATAATTGGTCAGCCAAAACACAGAACATCCATGGAAAAAAGATAAGAGTAGACGTACAGCTCGAACACCAAGCTCCGAACGCTTATACCAACAGGATAAATAATAATTGATACCCGGAAATAAACCGGCTTCAGCAAGACCGAGAAACCAACGTGCTGCCATGAGACCAGAGAAGTTATACACAAAGCCCATACCCAGCATGGAAGCTCCCCATAGTACCCTTCAAGTGTTACGGCCTTAGTTAGTCTCGTCTTCGGCTAAGATCCAACAATCGCAATTGCAACTTACATGATAATCGGGACGAAAATGGAAGGCCGTAGCCTCTTGAGAAGGACATTGGTCAGTGGCTCGAAGAGGGAGTACGAGATGAAGAAAATCGTAAGTGTCAAATTGTACTGCCCCGGGAGCTGCAGATGTAAGTCCTGAGGAAGATTTGCGACCTTCGCGTTGCCGATGTTGGTTCGGTCCAAGAAGGCAAGCAGGTAGAGGATACAGAGCTAGGACGTAGGATATTAGCCATGTGTGCGAGGCGAATTGGCACGGTGATATGGGCTTACCCATGGTATTAGTATCCAATCAAGTCTCCAAACTAGCTTGCGGTCCTAAAATGTGGTGGTTAGCCATCGCGAAAAGACACCAGAACTAGACAAAACAAGGAGTATCCCATGATTTTGCGGTTTTGCGGTGATTGGGACTTACAATTTTTTCTTTCTCTTCTTCGCTAAGATGGGCATCGGGATCTGGAGGTACTGTATCGTAGGATTCGACATGATTCGCATCTCGAAAGTCCTGCGAGGCAGAACGCTTCTCGACGTCACTCATGATGTCTCAAGGTTGTGTGTCGTCGTGAGTAGAAATATGAATCCTCTGTATCCCTTTTTCGTTCTGGTGTGATAACGTATACTGGTGGGATAAAACACGTAAGACGTGATGATGCTCGATAAATATATTAGTGTTGACGTGTTGACGTTGCAGCTAGCTCGTCATTTGGACTGAGGAATGAGAGCTGGCACAATCGATATGTGCGATCAATCGGTCTCAAATAAAATACACGAGACCAAAGACAATCAATCTGGGGAATATACTTAAAGATTGAGTGGGTAAGAATAACATGCGTTGAAAACAAGGGAGGGTGAGACTGATGAAAGATTAACGCATCGCGGGGGTGTGAAATTATTTAGGTGTATGCATAGGTGCGTAAATTACAGAAATGCTGGGAGGTCTGCTGTTTATGTAGTATAGCGGACGGCTAGGTGTAAATAGGCCGAGTTGTAAGCTCAATTGAGTTCGATTGAATGGGAGAAGGGAGGTTGTAATGGGGGACCGGGGGGATGACGATGAGGAGGAGGAGGATCGGCAGTTTATTAAATGGGGAGCATGGGGATGACTTATTTTTTTTTTCTGTAAGAGGGGGTGATAACTATTTTATTTCACTTTCATGTATGCACGAGGTTTAGTAGACGCCGTCGATGGTGGGCCATCAACTACCCAATCCGGCAACCCCTAGAGGCGAAGTCGACGAGAGCCTACCGAACTGCCTTCTACATTATATTGACCTGGTGGAATTTCTTTGTAAGGAAAAAGGAGTACCACATGTGAATGGCGAGGATACGGTCTGTAGCTTGGCCTTACCAAGATAACCAATAAATAATAATCTATAAAATTGTAAAATTACCTTACAAATGTTTGTTCGATCAAGCAGATTTGGAACAAAGGGATATTGCGTTGTTATCTGGCATTCTGGTACCAACTGTGCCTCGTAACTTGATGATCAATTAGAGAAGACGAAGACAGACGAAATTTAGTGCCACAAGATACAGCTGGTCCTGCGGACTAAGAGCTAGCAATAGCCAAGACATCCTTGAAAGATAAAAGGACCCCTGTGACGCACGTTTACTAACAATGCTTACGCTTCCAGGGTAAGGGCACTACCTGGATGCTTAATAAGGGCAATGGACCCTTTAGTGTTGGATATTTTACATTAGCACCTGGTGCGTCGTAAACGGGTCTCAAAAATCAAGGTCTAGGTATTCATATCGTTTATCATTTATCCGTTACATCGGTAACGTCAAGTGCAACTTACATACAACCTAGTGATATTTGGTTGCTACGATGATTGACTTTTGTCATATCCTAGACGTGGTTGTCGAACGATACACATTGTCGGAAGGATATTCTGTGTTCGCGACATTATTGGAAACTTGGTGTAAGTTTCACGTCAACTACTTATGCTTATTTTCCTACCATAAATGCTTTTAGATGAATAGGGTTAAACATCTAAGTATATTCAGACGAGACTGCTCTTGTACTGCTTTGTATGGTATCCTTTTCTGAAGAAGAATTACATTTCGGATGTCTCAGCCTCATGAACGTCGCCGCCAAATTGGTCTGTGATACTCCAGTCTAGTTTCTGGGAAATCACTCGCATGAACCAGCCAATTGGTTCCTCTATCTTGTGATGGGTAACCTTGAACATGGTAGGATGGTATTGCACAGAAGCCGAGGCCGAATTCTGACATGTCTAAGATTCGGTCTTACAGCGGTCATCTTGCGCTACCTGTTTGATAGGTAGGAGGTGGCGCCTATTCATGCGTGTTTGTGTTCGGTATGCGCAAATTTCCTGAAGAAAATACCGAGGAGCACAGTTAAGGCAAATATGCAAGTCAGCTTAATCTTGTGGTCTCCCTCCTCCATGGCTTTGGGATGCGAATAACTTTGCAAAGTAAAATAAAAGAATCCTAATAATGAACAAATCAGCTTGATGTTATCGGACTCAGATATCTTTAGTCGGACGGTAAAACGGGAGCTAAAACGAAACCAAGAGGCTCGAGTCACATTTTTTCGGCTCTCACTACTGCGTATGCCTTCCGGAATCAGCGGCTTCCTTTTCTTATCTCCATAGGGTCCAAAATAAACCAATGATCTCACATATATTCCTCTAAGCAGGCTGGCAGGTCCAGTCTTTTCTTCCTCAACAAGGTCAATGAAGCTAATCAAGCTACCCCGCACACCTGCCCGCATGAGAACGATCAGTTTGGGGTTAGTCCGTTCAGTGCCCGCTCAGCCCGCGCCAGAGAAACCAATTACCCCATCAAACCTCCCCATCCTGCCCATCTAACTCCACTTAGTCTTGCTTTAGTGCTTGTCAATACCTAGGTACAAGCAGGTACGGGGTAAGACTTGAGCCGAGCTGTTCACCAAACCTTGTTTGTTGGGTCTCCATGGACGTCAATTACTGTACTCTCCAATTTTCCAATCAAACTTCTTCAAATCATCTTCATTCATCTCAACAACGAAGAGAGTCGCAACTTGAGCGACGGCATCAGAGAAATATCCGAATCAAACAGTATTCCAAAGTCGAGAGAATTGAAATGAGGACGACAAATCAAATGCGTCATTGACCGCCTTTGATTTCTTGAGCCGCGACCTGCAGGTCTTAAATGACTTTGGCGTCCATTCGTATGCCAAAGATTCAGCCCTGTATCACAACAATAGCACAAGCCCACGCGACGGTCAACCATCAACTACGCGGCTACACTGTTCCAGACTTCCGGTGTATGCTTAACTAAATGTTCTGTTGCACAGGGAGGGCTCAGCAGTAGGATTTCAGTTGTCCCATCCTCATACGAGTCTTAATTTGAATATTGGGCACCGACATCGTCCCTGGGTGTTCCATGTTCTCTACCCCTCGCAAGCGAGAAAAATGATGTAGGACAGGTTGAAACTAATGCGGTCTCCCTTTAGCTGGGTATTTATTCACCTGCCCAAGATTAGACTGACCGGGATTGTAGATGTACTTCGATAATAAGTCCAAAGACCAAGCCAAGGACATTATATTGTTGAGTAGAAAATGTCTGTCTTCTCTAACAACATAGCCTATGCTGCTTGCCTTCTTACGTTTCTGGAAGAGAATGGCCAACTGGTAATATCACTGCCCAACAAATCCCAGGCTTGATTGGTTTAACGTACAGATGCCGAGATGCTTGGGAGAGTGAATATCAAGGAATGCGCCAATATCAGATGCTGGGAATCATACGGTCGAGTAACCAGCTCTATGCCGAGGATTCGGTCCTTCACATAAGCTGTATAGGACCGAGTCCTTGGCTTCGAACTAGGGGGGTATATACTTCATCCCCCCAGACCTTTTTTTTCTTTTTTTTCTCTTTTGACTAAATGGAGACTTGCCGAGACTAGCGGAGTCAATCCATCTGTTTTCAGATTAAGAGCTAATATATGCCTTCAAATATAGCCTTCCTAGGCTTCTCTAATACTATGATAAAGAGGTCTATGTAGACAAGTCATTCTTTTCGCAGTCTAACGTTTCTAGCAAGAGCAGCTTAAACCATGCCTAGCTTCATCCGAACATATTCGCGATGGTGGATAAGTTGTTATGGGGCAGGCGGGAACATGCTTGGACTCGCATGCCTTGCCTCCATGCATATGGTATACAATGGGAAACGGGTGTGCTCTGGTGAGCACGTGTGGATTCTGCGAGATTCGGAAGCATCCGCGGGAGCTGTTCAATAACCAAGGACTTTATTCTAGCCGGTCGGGTGTCTGCTTCTTCATGTCGCGTCCCGCGATTGTTCAAAATATTTGACAGGACGAATTTTGAGAAAGGACATGCTAAACTGCTTTAGAAGACCAGTCAAGGTCCTGTAAGATTTATCGTTGGACTATCCCTGGACGACTTATCGGACACTACCCAGCACATCATGTTGGCCAAGTGCAGTAGTTGGCGATAACTAACTGCAAGGGAATCGAAGATTCAGAACATAAATTATCGTTAATAACTCAAGAATATGATCATATTTGAGATCGGTGTCGCATCTTTCGACATAGTGCATGGCTTCAAAAAACAACCGCACCTTGGCGAGATGTCTCCGGTCGCAAATAGGGCTTGTGGACCTTCAATTTTTGACACCCATCACTTAAAGACGCGACAGACTTGTCGCAGACAGCTGTAACAGCTGTCAGAAGCTTTCTCATCCTCGTATAGGATTATTGTCGATGGCAATGAGCAAACATACATATTCAAAGCAAGGGATATTATAAAGATGAAGGCATATTTCAGTAAACGAGTTAAATTTTAAAAAAAAAAAAATCAATTTCAATTACGAATATGTTGCATGTTGCATGTCCCGAATGAACGGAGAGATGGTAGTACAAGTCTATTCAAGAAAAGGGGGGTGTGTTGATACATTGATTGATTGATTGATTGAGACTTGAGTCGATTTCCAATTTGAGCTCGGATCCGGCGTTTTATTGATGCGCCACTTAGACCCATTTCACGTGGGATGCCGTGATACTTGCTTAGATATCGGCAGAATTAATGCTGATCCATATGAGTGGATAATTGCTGGTGAACTAATTTGACTTGGGAATAAGATCAACCGACCTCATCGCCATTAGTGCTGACGGAGATGAGTTGTCAAAGTGTCGCTTGCTGAGAAATATTAGGATCCGAGAAATAGGATTTGGGAAGTTCAATCGTTGAGCCAAGAAACTTATACAAACTTAAGCTGCTCTATCCGGTTATATCAACCGGCTCCCGCTGCGGAGTACCAACAATCCTCGTTAGATCCTCCGGCAGCACATCCCGCACCCTGGTCCGGACCGGGAGCATGGCCAAGAAGATCTGTATAGTCGGTAGGACAGCCAATTCTTCTCCACCCTCCTCGGGCCTGGGTTCCCGACTTGCTCACGTGAAAACTAGGTGCCGGTCCCTCCGGCCTCGTGGCAGCGAAGAATTTACTGCATGATGCGCCGGCAGACTTGTTCAAAGTCACCATCTTTGATGCTCAGTCGCGGATCGGGGGACTGTGGCCCGCGAACAAGGATGATGCCGGCGGTCTCGTACATCCGCTCATGGTTACCAACCAGAGCAGACATACCGTCCAGTTCAGCGACCTTACCTGGGACGAGTCTGACCCGCAGTTCCCTAAGGCATGGCAAGTGGGCAAATATCTGGAACGATATTTGAACCGATATGGAGGTGCTGATGTACGGCTCGGGCATAAAGTTGTGAAAACCGACCTACAGAGTGATGGCTCGTGGAAGGTAGAGGTAGAGTCGGACAAGGGATCTGAGACAGCTACATTTGACTACTTGCTCGTAGCCACTGGGTTCTTCGGGAAGCCGATATGGCCGGATTACGTGCCGAGGGAGGCAGACGTGCCCATTATCCACAGCAGCAAGTACCGAGATCTCAAGAGTCTCCTGGTAACCTCGAATCGTCGCGGGGGCAAGATTCTCGTTGTCGGCGGCCAAATGTCTGGGATCGAGACTGCTGCTACTATTGCAACACATCTATCATCTGACATTCACTCGCCAGGCGAGAAGATCATCGAAGAGCCGGAGAAATATTCAATATACCATGTCGCTCACCGTCCATCGTGGGTCTTTCCGCTCTTCACGACACCAACGGTATGTGAACCTTGGCTCGCCCCTCTCACAATCGCACCTCGACGATAGATATTAACCATGAAAATAGCCAACTTCATCAGCTCCAGCGTTCCTCCCATGCGACTTGCCTTCATATAACCTAGCTAACCGGCCCCAACCCCTGACAAACAGCCAAGGACACATAAGCGTCGAGACAGCGCGCATCTTGAACACTATATATAAATCCTCTCTCGGCACTAACCAATCCGATTTCTCGGCGGAGACCAAGATCGACGGGGATCTGCTTGACGCGCAGCCATTCGTGGCCATGAGCCAGTATTACATGAACTTCGTGCGGTCGGGGCTTATCAAGATCAGCAAAGGCAAGCTCTCCTCGTTCTCCGGAAACACCGCCACCATCTCCCCGAGCAAGGAGGAGATTTCCGACATCGCCGCCGTGGTCCTAGCAACGGGTTTCGACCCATCCCCATCCCTGTCTTTCCTCCCCCCCTCCGTCCTCGAGACGATCTCGCACTCCCCCTCCCACCCCTCACTCCCCGTCGCCCTCGCCTTCCACGGGACGCACCACCCATCCCTGCCCACGCTCGGCTTCGTGGGTCTCTACCGCTCCCCCTACTGGGGCGTCATGGAGATGCAAGCGCGCCTCGTCACGCGCCTGTGGACGTTCCCCGACGCCCCGTCCCTGCAGCGAGCCCTCGCGTCCGACGACACCATCCCGCGGACCCTAGCCCTGCGCGCGGACCCGCGAGTCTCGCAGTTCCCAATGGGCGACTACGCCTTCCTGATGCAGGAGTTCGCGCGCGCCCTCTCCGTCCCCATAACGCCGTTCAGCGCCGCCCCGCCCCTGGCCAACGGCAAGCCCCTGGACGTCCTGACGCCGGCGCGGTACGGCAGCGGGGCGGAAGCGGCGGCGAGCGTGGGCGCGACGCGCGCGACGGCCGTGGCGGGGCTGTGCCGCGCGCGCTTCGTCGCGGGCGCCGCGTTCCGGTCGCTGCAGGGGGAGTGGCGGCTGTCGCGGACGCTGACGTCGCGGCTGCCGTCGCACCCGAGCGGGCGCTTCGAGGGCGCGGCGAGCTTCCGCCTGCGCGACGGCACGCGCGACGGCCTGCCCGGCCCCGCGGCCCACGCCGTCGCCCTCGAGTACCTCTACGTCGAGGACGGCACGTTCACGGCCCGCGACGGCCCCGGGCTCTCGTTCCGGGCCGCGCGCCGGTACGTGTGGCGGTACGACGAGGCCGCCGACACGCTGAGCGTGTGGTTCGCGCGCACGGACGACCCGGCCCGCGCGGATTACCTGTTTCACGAGCTGGAGTTCCTCGTGGACGAGGGGGGGAAGGGGTGGCTGGCTAAGGCGAGCCATCTCTGCGTGGAGGACTTGTATGATGTGCAGTACGAGTTTAATTTCAACGCTGTGAATCTGACGGACTGGAAGTTGGGGTATACGGTTAGGGGGCCCAAGAAGGATTATACGATTGATGGGACTTATAGTAGGTGAGAGACGGTGCGGTGTGGGTTGGGAAGGTGAAGAGGGGAGAGCTCAGACAGGCCATTTGGGGTTTATGATTTATGAGAATAGAGATAGATAGTATGATGCATGATCGAAGGAAATGTGATAATGTCCTTGGCATGTTCATGAGTTCGTACCGACTACTGTCACTCATCTAATCGAGGGAATTGAGTCGTCGTAGAAGTCTATTTAGTTTCTTTCACCCGCCCATACGCCAAGGTAGCTACTATATACCTCTACTTACCCTCCATCACTCACTTATCCATCATCACTCACCTACCTACGACACGGAATCGAGAACTTCTAAATCCGGATCGGAACAGTGTCCTTTCTAACCAAAGTCGGCCCACCCACGTCCAAGTCCTGAACAAGAGCATGCTCGCACTTCCTCCGAGTCAGGAAGTCATCCAAGTTACGGATCGTACCATCAGCGATCTCTCGCAATGCCTCTTCAGTGAAGAACGCCTGGTGCCCGCACACAAGCACATTGTGGAAAGTGGTCAAACGCATGAGCTCGTCATCATCGATGATGTGACCGGAATGATCGTTGTAGAAGAGCGCACCTTCACCCTCATACACGTCCAGTGCCAGACCGCCCAAATGCTTGCTCTTCAGGGCCGCGATGACGGCTCTCGTCTCTATAAGCCCGCCCCGCGACGTGTTCACCAGCATGGCGCCCTGCTTCATCTTGGAGAGGGTCGAGTCGTTGATGATGTGCTGCGTCTTGTCCGTCAACGGGCAGTGCAGACTCACGAAGTCGCTCGAGGAGAGGAGGGTGTCGAGGTCCGTATACGTGCCGTACTTCTTAAAGTCGTCATTCTCGAAGGGGTCGAAGGCGATCAGCTGACACCCAAACCCGTTCATGATGCGGGCAAAGGCGACCCCGATACGCCCCGTGCCGATGACGCCGACGGTCTTGCCGTGCAAGGTCCGTCCCAGGAGGCCCTGAAGGGTGAAGTTCCCCTCGCGGACGCGGTTGTACGCGCGGTGGGTATTCCGGTTCAGGGTCTGGATCTGGGCGACGGCGAACTCGGCGACGGCCTCGGGAGAGTAGGACGGCACGTTAGCGACGAAGAGCCCCAAGCGCTGGGCGGCCTGCAGGTCGACGTTGTTGTACCCGGCGCAGCGCAGGAGGATGGCGCGGACGCCACTCGCGTGCAGGGAGTCGAGCACGGCGGCGCCGAGGTCGTCGTTCACAAAGACGCAGATGGCGCTGGCGCCCTTGGCTAGGGACACGGTTTCGAGGGACAAGGCGAACTCGTGGTAGACGATGTCGATGCCGGTGGAGCTGTGGAGTTCGGTAGCCCGCGCGCTCGTCAGGTACTTCTTGTCGTAAGACTTGGCGGAAAAAACGGCGAGCTGCATCGTGGTGATGGCGGTTGAGGTGGTTATAGTGGCGGTGGTGGTGGTGGTGGTGCTGATGAGATTCCTATGTCATCATCACTGTAGGTGTTCTTCTAGGTGTCTAGTGATAGCTGTAGGTATAGATGATGATGATGATGATGGTATTATGAAGGTGGTGATTAAAGAAGGTTAGTATGTGGTTTCTTAAAAGTATACTACCTAGGTAAAAGATATTATATATTAGTCCTAGGTGTGAGAGTTAAATGCAGTAGCGAAAGAGAGAAGCATCGACCGTTTGCTTCCAAGCTTCCTTGGACTCATCTTGGCAGCTGAAGTCGCACAACCTTAACAACAGCACATTGGAGGAACGAGGCCAGGTAAATTGATTTGTGGAATAGGATTATTGTGGCTTGCAACACATAAGGGTAGGTAGATCTCATACGCGGTGAGGAATGCCAACTAAATGACAATACTATTCGTCAAGATTATCCTACCTAGGCAGAGGTACCCATATTGAGTTGAGAAAGAAGAAAATGCAAAGGAAATGGAAAGAATTCGATGGGGCCCATCTAGGTACACTTCGACATATGGGGTAGGTAGTGGGGTAGTGGGGGTAGTACGGCTAGCTTAGGTAAGCAGGTAAGTAGCAAGTTCTGATATACCGTTATGCATTTAATGCATATATTGCATATATATATAAATTCATCCCTGTAAGACAATCGCTTGAGCCGAAAATACGACAACACCAAATCCGCCACCAGCCAAGCCACAGCGCAAGTAGCACCAAGAGTTAGCACAAGTCGGCTAGGAGCTGGTTTGGGGCTTTAAGCAAACGGGCTTCGTGTGTTGGAGGACCTCGATCCGGCAGTGAAGTGGAGAGTCTATGCCGCGGGTTTCCCGTGCACGAACGTCATATGGAAGACGGCGAATGACTGGCTACTTGGCCGGGAATACGTTGATGTTCTTCCCATCTCGCGGCCGTTCCTCATACCTGCCTTCGGGAATATCCATTTGAAGGTTTAGTGGTTTATAAGAAGATGGCTAGGATAGTTACGCAGCAGGGACGGAAGGCCGCGGTTCAATTGAAGACGGATCCCCGGACGAGACGGCAGATCTAATAGTTAACGCAGATGGTATCCGCAGCACGGTCCGTCATGACTTATTTGGAGAAGATGAAAAATACTGAGCTCAATACGCGTGAGTCCCAAAGAGTCTTGACTTGGAACTCAAGCCTAACTGCCCATAGTGGCATCTGCGCAGTTAGAGGCGTGCTCGACGTCCCGTTTCCAAAGCACTTTCTTGACAACCCAAGCATGCTCTTCTTCATGGGAGCTACAGGGGTATTTGGCTATACTGACCTTACTCAGGCTGACCAAAACAAGCTTCTCTACTGGTCCATCTATGAGACAGTTCTGCCAGCTAGGGGCCCCAAGCTAGAGCGCGATCTCATGATCCAGAAGCTGCGCGAACATCACGGAAACTAGACGGATCTTCTAATCCGTCAATGTTTAGAGAAGGCTAATGTCGACAACATTGATATACCCCATTTTCGTCATGCCAGAACTGCCTTGCTGGGGCCGTGACGGCTGCGTGCTTGTCAGGACGCAGCGCACGCGTTACCCCCGAGGAGCGGCCAAGACGTTAGCCAGGCGTTCGAGGACGGAGAAGTGTTGGCGCTACTTCCAGCTGGCCACCTTGAGAAGGGACACAATCTAGATGAGGCCATCTCGCGTTCGATTCTTAGCCTTTTCGAAATACGCGCCAAGAGGGTAAGCGGGCTCAAAGCGGAGGCGATGCGGAGGCGATGCGGTGGAAGGACCCAAAGATGTTTATGTCGTGGTTACAAACGTGCAGCCTTTATTTAGCCTTATTCCTATTGGTCCGAGTGAAAAATGCCATGAATTTTTTTTTAGTCGCATAGAGACATGGAACTTGAAGGATGGGGTGAGTAGATATTTGACGTGCTAGAATCACGCCTGGTGTTTACATCGTGTGTTGCAAGGGACTCGCCTGTTGTGAACAAAGATACCCAACCTTGAGGGTGTCATCGTGCTTGTGAGTGTACCAATGTTCCATAAATGTATGAATCTAAGTGGTGACTCGAGAATCTCGATTAAAGAAAAATAAACAAATTACGTCACCGTATTACGAGCAACTGATCCAAGGATATACGTATCAGGTACCCACCGCTCAGCTCTACCGGTAGAGTCTCACCCCTGCGATTCTTTATTTATCACGCTAGGGGACTTCCTGGTATCAATCACCTGATCTCAAAATAATTACATATTAAATTCAACTTCTAACATCCATAACAACTTCTTCAAATTACCTACTATTTCATACGCAATCATACCTATCATCATACCTTTATCCACGATAATCCAAAGCCACCTTAAACATGTCACCATCGCAATCTCAGACGCCCAACAACCAAGCTGCGCAATCCAGCGGACCATCTGCCCCTCAGTCGGTCCAAAACACACAACCCGTGGCTCTTCAGGCAATGGGTATGTTGATGATCTCCTTGCTTCTTCAACCATCTCAACCTTTGCTGCTATAATCAGCCTTATTCGACCGTTCGATGATACTGATGATGAATGATATCAATGAGACGCGTTCCATACTAATTTTCACGATAGACCCACAACGTCCCCAGCCTGACCAGCCCGAGCGTGGAATTCTACGCGGCGGGGATCGCGGCGGCTGCTGCCCTGGCCGATTCTGCTTCTGTATCCCGTGCCCGCTGCCGTGTGACTTTTGCATCATCTAAGCCATGGCTATCCGTGCCGGTCTAAATGCTGTTGTCAAGGATGAGCCAGGTGAAGGAATCGTTTGGGCGCTTTGTCGGACGCGACTGAAGTCACTTTGACGTTTATGGAAGCCGGGTAGTTTAGGAGTTCATTCCCAGTTCGACTAGAGTGAGGATCATATGAAAATGCTCTATTCAAGATGGTTTAATGCAAAGAAAATTTACACGTGAAAGCAAGAGTCTGGGCTCATTTATTATGTCGCAGGTAAGACTCAACAAGTACCATTCTCTGTATAAGCTGTTACGACGTCGTTGCACGTAAATACAGCTGGGTATATTTATTACGCTACATATCTATTCTTGCCGTGGAGGTATCGACCCACTCCCATCCGGAGTAGCGAACCCGACAACAGCCTCAACTGCAGTCGCAAGGTCGACATGAAAGTTCGGGTAATTAATTCCATGCGTAGCCGCTAGCCTTCTAGTGTCTGGAAGTGGCGCTTCTGTATTAACTCCAGTCAATACAGTAGAAGACTCGGCCGACGGCGAGTCTCCATTGTTTCGTGGCCGCTGTCGTTCTGCAAAGGTAAAGATCGGATCCCAATGCTGGCCGTCCTTGAACTCTTCTTTCCTTGGGTAACCAAATCCTGCTGCAACCAATGCCCGGCGTACCCATCGGTCTTCCACGCTTGCAAAGTGCCACTGGACAGGGTCTGGCGCTGCCCAACGGAGCAGTTGTGCTCTGAGCTCGACCAACCCGTCGATTGCGCCCGTGTCGGTGCTATTGACGGCAGAAAAGTCTAGAATGAGAGATTTGAGCGTGGGCTTGGAGGCTTCCGATTCTCCAGACCCGGAGGATTCTTGGGTTTTGACAGGGGTCGGCTCGTTCCAAGGGCGGTCCTGATATTTGAATTAGTGAAGTTCTCTGCCAAATGATGAAACCTAAACTTACTCCAGGATGCTCATAGTGAAGCGTCTCTGTGCGACGAGTGAGCTTTGTAATATATGCTAGAAGCGAGTCCATGTGCTGAGCCTGATTTACATAATTGAACCCGTCAGGGAAACGATAAATAAATACCCCCGCACGTGGCGATTCGATATAGATGGATGGGTTGGAAGCATCCTCCCGATGAAGGGGAAAGAAAACATCTCTTGCGGGCAGCTTTGTCTTTTTCTGCAAGGCAGGGGTTGGTAGAGACGAGGTGCTACTGGTAGCACGAACTCCTTTTTTTCTACCATGGGGGAATCGATAGACCCGAGCTCGACCGAGGAAGCGCCCCCGAGCCCGAGCAAGTCGCATCAAGAGGAGGCCTGCAGATAAGGCTATTGTTGCATATATTCCATTCTCAAGTGAGCTGAAGATGGAAGTTAGAACCCCGACAAAGTAGATGATGACATCTGGCGGTGATATCAACCATGACTTGAATACGTGGGACGGAGGTTCGATCAAGTTGATTACAGCGTGTATGATGAGAGCCGCTAGGCTAGCCTTGGGAATCCAGTACAGAACAGGATGCAGAACATACATCGTAAGGAGTAGAACGGAAGCATTGAATATGCCGCCCAGTGGAGTTCTCACACCGGCTTTTGAAAATACGGCGCTGCCACCAAACGACGCCGTTGAAGCGTACCCCCCGATAAAGGGTCCGACCATGTTGGTCGCAGCAATCGCGACCAATTCTTGGGAGGGGACGATTGTGTAGCCGTTCTTCCGACCAAATGCTTTGCCGATAGCGATGTGTTCAATGATGATGATGATGACGGTAGCAGGAAGTTCGGGCAGAAGGGCATTTATTAAGTCGAGCTTCAACGTCGGAGGTCCATTGTGACCAAAGCCTGCCAGGTGTAAGTGAACAACAAGACGTATGTCATGGAATGATAATGAACGTACCAACTGGGATTTCCCCAAGAATCCGGAAAGCAAATTCTTTGAATGGAATATTTCTGTTTACTAGGTAGCTAATGAGGATGTAGAGAGCTACGACGAAAATAAACCGAAGGGAAGAGACCGTAGCCCATATCTTTTCTTGTTTCTTTTTCCGGCCAACCACTTGGTTCCCCTCGGAGATCTTTTGCTGTCGAGGTCTTCCAGTGGTCATATATTCGCATAACCACTTTAGAAACGTTAGCAGTGCAAATGCTGTAAGCCCTATCGCTGCGTCTAACTTGGTTCTACCAAGTCCTTTGCAGGTATCAATAAATACTCGATAGGCTGGGCTTCGTGTATTTATATCGTTGATCCCTAGTAAAGTAGGCACCTGGCCAAGAATGATGGTGATTGCAGCGGCGGTAACGAAGGCTGAAGTAGCCACGTGAGGGATGAGCTCAATAATCCACCCGAGTCTCGAGAGGCCGAGTAGAAGAAAAATGCAACCAGACAAGAATGCATGCGTCTTGGAAATCTGTTCTTGAGTGAATTGGGGATTATTTTCGATGACATTGGTGCCTGTCTTTCCAACAAGGAGAGATACAACGGCTGTAGCCTTCGTGAATCGTCAGAATTAGCATCATTTCACTCACTGTCGGACAGTGATTTAAAAGGGGCACGCATACTCCAACAGCGATATCCTTAGAGGTTCCAAATAGGAGATATAAGGATGCCCCTGTAAAGCTAGTGTAGAGACCATATTCGGGAGTTAGATCGGCAAGTAGTGCATAAGATAGACCCTGGGGGATCACAACAAGGGCGAGCGTAAACCCTAAACAACGGTCAACAATATTCTAACACAAATGTTAGAGGGAATGTGTTACCTGCGATTAAATCAGCAAGGAGCCATCGTAAATTGTATCGTCGGATCCAGGAGATAAACGGGAAAAGGCTAGCGAGGTATGAAATAACGCCTTGACGAGTTGTTCCCTGGTTTAGAATCCACTCTCGGGTAGTTGGAAGTTCTTCTACGAATAGTTCGAACGGTTCGATTGCTTTGGCGCTTCGCTGAACAAGATGTTCTGGAATTGTTCGAGTAGCCTCATCGGGGTCAATTCCAAGTCCTCTGGCGAGGACCTTTCCAATCTTACTTGCCGCCATAAATAGGGAATGCTGTAAAGGAATGATGAATATACTTAGTGAATTCAAGAATAGAAGAAATGAAAACGCTTGCGAAAAGAATAATAGTTGTTAGGCTTTGAATTTAAATATATATATAATGATGGAAGTAAGAGTAGAAGGAAGTTATTATACCACCACCTATGCGTCAACAAAAACATTGTTGAAGAGCTTTTATCAATGATGACAGGAATGCCTAGTCACCCAAGTCCCAGTGCTATACCATGGCAACTCAGCTGCCCAAGCCCTTTGTGCTGAATGGGAGTCGGCTAGCTCCTGAGTTTCTCCGTAAACTCATATTCAAGGATTGTAGACTAATAAAGTAAGAGTATTCTGGATTAGTGAAATAAGGATTTGATGTATAGGACTCGAGAAAACTCATGTTTACAACGAGAATGTTGGAAAGCTGCGTCATTTTATATCAATATCATTAGTCCGATCGAAGCCAAGTAGGCTTTCGTAATGGAATGACGGGTTATATGCCGATATTTCGTCTTTAATTGAAAGTTTGACAAATCAGTACATAACTTGATCAAGCTTTAGGTAGCTTTTGAACTACATGTTTGTTCTCATTGAGCCATCATTCTCGCCGAAAATAACGTGACTCTTGTTTATTTGCTTCTAAAAGACAAACCTAACAGCATATATTTCTCAAGTTAGTTATTCTATATCAGTACTGTTCTCTTGGTAGATTGTTCAAAGTCATTCTAGTTTGCATTGTTATATATGGAATATCACATTGAGGTCTTCCAACCGTAGGTATTTGCTAGTTGCAGATGACAATTCTGTTTTTGCTCAGGGGTTGGACATTACCACAATTATTTCAAACCTCATGGGTATACACATAGGCGCGGGACTGCTGTATCAGTAGAATGACCTTGTTAACTATCCTTATTCTCATGCGGACTTCAGCTTGGCGGTTGGATGGCGTAGTAATGGCCAAGCAAACAACGGCCAACATATCTACCCTGAATTATAAAAGTGAGACCATCTCAACCACATGTACTAACAATTATTATATCTCACGCGTCTCCTACCGCCTTTCTTTTCCTTGAAGCACGTTCCATGAGCCAATCTTCTTTCTCAAACAAATTACACCTCAAGCTTTTTGTGATTTTTTCCGTTTAAAAAGACAGGAACATGGTGAGCTATCACTACATCGAGAATGTATCCAGAGCTATAAACGGAAACTCCGTCACCTGGTCAATTCGCTGGAACAACGCACGGATGCTAGTGGACCTGGGCCCTTCTCCTACAGGCAACACGATACAAGATTCTTTCATCGAGAAATATCACGCCGCAGTAGACGATGGAGATGACGAGGAAGAGGAAATGATATCTGACCAGATTTCGGACTTTATCGTCGAAACCGGGAGGGCACTGTTTGATCAGTTCGCCCCGCCTCCAGCCCCGGACGCTTCCACCCCAGGAGATCTCCATTCTCTCATCTTCCCGAAAGGATATATATTTTATTTCCACACGGACGAGGAAACTAACGTCCCAGAAGTACTTTTTGTATGTGATGAGGATGTAATAACGTCCATGGAATTCGATATGGGACTCGAGATAAAATTCGATCTGAAATACCGGCTTCTAGCCCATCCAGACCTGGTCCTACCTAAATTCTCGACCAGAGACATCTATATCCAACAGAAGCTGCTTGACGACGGTTATATCGCCCGCGTCTCAGCGGGGGGCCGACAAATGTGTTGCAAAGTCGGCAACGAGTCGCGTGCCGCCGCCTTGCAGAGAGAATTATCCTCCCGTATGACGATCAGCACCTCTCAGCACGCAGCCGCGCTTCGCGTGCCAAAGCTCCTCGGCCTGATCGAAGTTGCTGAAGACGGGAGAATCATCGGACTGCTACAAGAATACGTCCCCTTCTCGGCGGAGCGATGGACGCTGGGAGACATCGACTTGGTTTCTTCAATTTCCAAGGGTCGCAGGGAAAAGTGGGCGTCGCAAATCCAGGAAACCGTCAAGTTATTACACCAGATCGGCGTTACGTGGGGTGATGCAAAGGCTGGCAACGTCCTGATCCACCGCGATACAGATGACGCTTGGATCATCGACTTTGGGGGTGGATGGACCGATGGTTGGGTGAGTCAGGAGTTGAGTGGGACTGTGGAGGGTGATTGGGTGGGGGTTAAAAGGATACTCGAGTTTTTGGGAGTTTGACAATTGATTTTGCTGGAGAGAAGGGGTTGGGGTGGAAGATATACTGGGAGTACGCCTGAGTCACCAGCGCCTTCGCTTATGAATTGTATCTAGAAGTATATTTCAAGCAGCTCGCAAAATGAGACGGTTCATCAAATGTCCACCGGGCAAAGGAAATAGGCTGAGGAAGACACTAGCCCTTGTTGAGGTAAATCAAGCTCTCGCTCATCCCACATATCAAAAATTTCCCAACTTGGGTGAAGGGGATAGGGCGGAGGTCACGGCGCGGGACCAGGACGCCACGGATCGAGAACCCATATCAGTACAAACCCGACTGGTACAGGCTCGGAACAGCGATGGAAATGCTTTCGGGACCCCACGCGGGCACCAAACGAAGACGTTGCGACCAGCTTTGCTATCGACGGCAGCTGGATATTGTATTGTCCAACTAAGTCGGCTTTTGGATCGCATGCGTGTCCTTTCTATATTATGCCCGAAGGTTCGAGACGGAGATTAAGTATCTGTATATCTTGGTGAATGCAGCTCTTGAATATGGTTCTGGCTTTAAGTAAGGCTTCTTTAGGCATCTTACGATTACGAAGGCAAGGGGTAAGTTCTAGCTGAGATTGACTTATCATCAGATATGTTGTGATGTTAACAAGTTTATATTCGGGTGGAAGAAGATTAATATCCATTTTACTTAAGACTTAAGTACATACTTACTTAAGGTACATACAAATGTTATGGCGAATGATATTATTCGTTTAGTTACCACATATGCGATATTTTGGATTGGGGTAATGACCCCGTTTATTCAATATATTAATATCTCTTCGTACCGCCACTGCGCCATAAAAGTTACCGTCCGTTCTCCTTAAACCGTAAATGTAACGAGATTAAAAGTGTCAACATGCAAATTTACATCTTCTCTCCTTAAAACAACCTAGGTACGAACATGAGAGACTGCCATAAGTTAATTTTGCATCGTTTTCATTAGTCTCTTTAAGCTAGGAAACGTACCGTCTTTTGAATTCACTTTCATTAATTGGATGAAGGTAGTTACTCCGAATACAGGATAAATTGGCCAACTTGATATAAAATGGGAAACATCGTGTCGAATGACTTTCCGGTATGGGGTCGAGTATGTTACAACCTATCACCCAAGTATGAGATTATGAAACTGATAGGTACCTAATTTCAAAGACCATAGTCATCACTGGTGGTTCGAGCGGTTTGGGCCTCGCAGCTGGTCGTTTGCTCGCTGAGAAAGGCGCGAACATAGTGATTGTTGCACGCGATCAAGACAAACTCTACCAAGGACTTGAATATATACGAGTAAGCGTCTCATGAGTTCATATACCCTTCCCTTGACAGCATTTAACATGGACACAGCAATGCGCAGTGGATCCCCAAGAGCAACGATTCCATCAGATAAGCGCTGACTTAATCTCACCATCTGAGTCTGCACGTGTTATTGATGAAGTAGTATCGTGGAACTTGGGGAACCCACCAGATGTCGTCTGGTGTTGTGCAGGCAGCACTCATCCGTCCCTATTTATTGATACCCCTGTATCAGAGTTTAACAAACAAATGAACAACAACTACTTCACTAGTTTGTATATGGCACACGCAACCTTGACGTGCTGGCTCCGTACATCCCGAAAAGGCATGAACAGTTCCTCTAGTACTACCTTGCCGACTGAGACGCCGACAACTCGAGTTAGGAGCTCAATTCCTGCCCGCCACATCATATTTACCGCTTCATTTCTAGCCCTTTACTCTTTCGCCGGCTGGTCTCCTTACAGCCCGTCGAAGGCTGCGCTGCGCACCCTTTCCGATTGTTTATCTCAAGAGATGAACTTGTATGCCTCCGCATACCCCAATGAACCAGCCATCCGTTTCCACACCATATTTCCTGCCACAATATTCTCCGAGTCTTACGAGGTCGAGACTCGCATGAAGTCGGACTTGATGAAGGTGCTCGAGGGACCGGATGACGGGCAGACACCCGAAGTTGTCGCCGCACTGAGCATCAAGGGGTTAGAAAGTGGACAGGAGCTCATCACAACCGAAATATTGTCGACGATGGTAAAGAGAAGTGTTCTCGGGGGCAGTGTAAGAGGAGGCTTTTGGATGGTGATCTGGGACTGGATCCTAGCATGCGTGATGGGTATCGTCATGGTCTTCGTAAGAGATGATATGGATCGAAAGACTAGAGCTTGGGGTCGTAAGTATGGAGCCTCGGCAATGAAGATTGGTAATAAACAAGATTGAGTCTAAGTCGGCCACGGCATTATCCCCTATCACCTTCACATATTGAATCCTTTTATACACATATCTTATCCATATAATCTAATAGATACTCTCGAAGTCTTGAAGCCTTTATGATATCAAGGGGTTAATAGTCGGATATATCATGTCGGATAATGCCGGAGATAACAAGAAACCCCCACTCCTTTATGAGATACCCCCACGAAATACCTAGGTAGTGGGATTTGCCCAGGCTGCTGGGAATATTAACCCCACCATACAGATCTGTATTTCTTAAGCCGTAAAAAAAACATTTTCTATCACAACTGCGGGGCTTCTTCTCCTACGTATCATACAAATCGAACCTCGAAGCCATTCATTCACCCCTGAACAATTCGAGTCGGTAAATATGCAGCTGAGAAGTGTTCAACGGCTTGAATTGCCGCCTACGGCAGATATGCATGTCCATCTGCGACAGGGTGAATTGATGGAGTTGATGGTGCCTACCGTGCGCCAAGGTGGGGTTGATACGGCGTTTGTGTATGGCTTCTATTCCAAGATCTCGAGGTGGAATCATGTGAGCTGACCAGGGAATGTAGCATGCCCAATCTTGTACGTAGTCGTTATCCTTCTATGTTTTTATTAAGAAGCTTGTCTAAAATTAACTACATTTACTACTGTATGCTAATGTATTTGGAGCTAGGTGCCTCCCCTTACAACTGTTGAGCAGGTATGCACATATCCATAAGAATCCATTGCCTTCCCATATGATGAGAATGAGAACCGGATCAATAAACTGACTTATGACAAGGTGCTTGAGTACCAATCTAAATTAAGTGGAATTGCTAAAAATGTCACCTTCCTGATGTCACTCTTCGTTAGTACCTCCAACATGCCCCCTAAGCCTTAATTCTCTTCATCTAAACCTCACCTAGCTTCACCCCTCAGTCACGCCAGAAGTAATTGCCCAAGCCGCAGCGGCTGGTATCACAGGCGTAAAGATGTACCCACAGGGCGTGACGACCAACTCTGAGTCTGGCGTCTCAAATCTTGAGTTCTTCTACGACACATTCGCCGCCATGGAGAAACACGGGCTAGTGTTGAACCTGCACGGAGAGGTCGTCGAGTCCCTCGCACCAGCAGGCACGACGCTGGAAGAGGCGTTTCTTCCCACTCTCAAGACGCTTCATGAACGGTTCCCACAACTGCGCATCGTGCTCGAGCACTGCACCACGGCAGCAGCAGTCGAAGCCGTACGGGCTTGCGGGCCTACCGTTGGTGCGACAATCACTGCTCACCATTTGTATCTCACCTCCGATGAAGCACACTGCGATCCTTTTGCGTTCTGCAAGCCGATCCCGAAGAAGCCTACCGACAGAGACACGTTAGTTAAGACCGCAGTCAGCGGCGACCCTAAATTCTTCTTGTATGTTGTTCCCCCTTAGATGACTTATTCACCTTCATGGCCCCTTAGGGTATTGATCGTTATCGTTATAGTGGAAGCGACAGTGCGCCTCACCCTCTCCAGTCCAAGACTTCAGCTGCGCAGGGCAAGGCACCAGCGGGCGTGTACACACAGCCATTCGTGACGCAGTTAGTCCTACTAGCCCTTGAAGAGGCAATTGAACGAGGCGTAATTACCGATGCAGATGTCACGCAAGAGAAGTTGGAAGGGTTTCTGAGTCGATATGGACGGCGATTCTATAAGCTACCCGAGCACTCGGCCAGCGAGATTGTGTTGGAGAGGAAGGGAGAGAAGATACCTGCGAGCATATCGAGTAAGAATGGAAGTATTGAGGTGGGTATCTCGAAGGCGGGAACGGATGTGTTTAGTTTGACATGGGCAGAGTAAGGTAAAAGGAATGATGGTCGGAGTTGATATTATGATAGATGGGGTAAGATGAACCCTTAAATATTAATCGTTGGTAGGTTTTGCTGATGAGGATCAAGTCTACCATATCTACATTATAAAAGCTAAAGGCAACTTTTATTATCATACACGAAAGTCGGCCTGTGTCTAACACTTATTTCTAAGCGCACTCGCGCTCTAGGTTGAAGTCAACTTATAAGATCCAAATCTCACGTTTTCACTGTTTGAAGGAAGCCACAACTAGGTAAAGCCTCTATTTCTATTCTCATTTGAGATATACCAACTAAGTCGGCTCACGCTCAATTTACTTAGTTGATTTCTCTGAAGACTACAAGAAACTACAAGTAGAACATTATTATTTCATATATACAAGTTCGCGCCCAATTCTCGACTAGGTATCTATAGTCTACAGTGTGGTATCATCACATTATCAAGTTCGCCCTTCTGAAATCAGAACGCCTCCGGGCTCGATGCCCATTTGGATCCGCATGCTCTACATGGGAATCACGACCAAGGATTATTCCCAGTCCTTCTCGACGAGCCACTGGTCTTCCAGCTTTAGTGCTGTACCCTCTACCAGATCGCAATCTTGGTGACCCCATTTCTGACGGAATATTTCCCGACCTGCCTCAGCCAGAATCCAGAACGACGTCGAGAACCCTTCCGCGTTATAGTAGTAAGGCTCGCCCATACCGCCATGTTGGCTGTTCTGCCACGAATTACGAGCATTCTTGTCGTCGCGGTACTTGTATGCTCCCATGTCGTTGCCGACATTGATGAGTTCTCGAAAATATTCGACTGCCCTAGCAACGTTTATGCTGCTGGTGCCATTGACTTTCTCATCTCTTTTTTGCGCCACCTTGCCTTTCTGGCTATCTTTTCCATTGCTTCCCTTGTATGACTCTTTCTTCACCTCATTTGAAGGTTTCTTCTGGCTCCCTTTTGGTTGTTCCTCTACCTTGGCTACTGGGTTCGGATCGGTGAATCTCGGCCTGATATAGGGGTCGCGATATAATGCTGCCAGGTCATCCAACACTGTGGATACGTCGTTGATAATACCCACACGGCGGTGCCTCATTGTCCACCCGTCCATCTCCAATCTCGCATTCATGTCGCAGTCGCTGCCGTAGTACGGCATCAACGAGTCCCAGCCACCTACAGCGTCCAGCGCTGCTCGATTCACCAGCGTCAAGTGGTCGTACTGAAACCAACGGAAGGCCCAACGCTCTTCCCTCTCCAATGTCCGGTTCAGCTCACGCAGGCAGTTCTCGTAGATCGTACGATAGCCCTCCTGACCCGCCGCGGGTGGGCGCATAATATCCACTTCATCCTGCTCGTCATAGAAGAACCAATCTCGGTCGCCGGGACGCTGCAGGGTATCGGGCCCGTCTTCGAACGAGAACACCAATATGTCCTGGTGCGAGTAGAAATAGTACGGCCAAGAGCGAGCGTGGGCCGTGGAAAGGAAGAAATTCTGCATCTGTGAGAAACTCAACAAGACGGGCGTCTGTATGACGTTCACCCTAAGCTTGCGTAATGTTGCGTGGTCGAGGTAAAATGGGTTCTGCAGGCTCAGCTTGCCCTGTGCATTCGAATCCTGCACGCCCGTGTTCTCGACTATGAAGATGGACTCAGGCGGCCAGCCAGCTGTGAGGTAGCTGATCACGCATTGCAGAAGCATTGGCCACTGGCGTGTGAAACCAATGAAGAGAGGCGGCGTATACGAAAGGCCATACTCTCGATGGAGTCCGGGTCTGGGAATATTGTATTCCGGTATGGGCGGAGGAGTTGTTGTCGGGTTCGAGAGAAGAGGAAATGGGTCGATCACGGATTGCGCGGCAAATGTGGGCGTCGGTTTATACTTAGGGGGCTCGTGAGAGTTCGTCGGGCGGAATTTGTCATGAGCGCTGGCTTGCTTCGGTCCGCCACCATTGATCATAGGCAGGTTCGGCAGGAAGTTTTCGCTGACCCCTACGCCGCGATACAAGGCCACCAACGCAAGAGCAATGGTGACGAGCCCAATTGGAAGAACAATAGAACGTAAACCTCTCGGGGTGCCAACGAGTGCCATAGTTAAACTAGAAATTATGTTGTGGGGAAGCGAAAGCAGCTAAACCATCCTAATTCCAACTCTTAAGACCCCAATTCCACACAAACAAACACAAAAAAAAGAGATGTTTGCTTCACATTCGACAGCATTGCCGCCGGATCACGAGCAAACACACCACGAAAAAAAACCCTTTCGGGTGGAAAGGGGTAGTCTGTGACGCGTACTCCAGACCGGGATGATGGCAGATCGCGGCCCGCGTCATGATCTGCATGAGCTTTAACTGTTCCGACCTTGGCATCCATACTACATCCCCTGCATCAGACCCTGCAGGAACCCATTGCCGGTCGAATAGCGTCATTATCTGCACCCTAAATCTTCATTGCGTTAAGAAAATTTCTTCAATATCGGTTGTTGTCTCAAAATTAAAAGCTTAACTGGACATCGGCCGAAATTTCGTTCGACATTTTTTGTCTTAAAATAGCCCTAATATTCTTCATTTGATGTGTTCAGCGCATCGTTCAGCTCCCTGCCTCTGGGTTGCCGCAGAATATTTATGTGGGCAAGCAAGTAGTTTGTTTCGGAATCTTTCCACCGTAATGCGTGCAGCGCATGTCCCGCCGAGGAGTTCCCCAATTACGAGTAGCACTTCCAAATTGGGTTAAAAATGACTACTGCAAGTTTCTTGTTACTTCTTTTGTTTGAAACTTCCTGCTGCGCTTCGAGGATAAATGCATATAAAATATAAAGAATATTGTGGCTCACTGACGGTAATTAGAGGATTAGAAGAACCGTGTAAGCCTACATGCGCTACGGACCCCCGGGGAGCTAGGAGTGATGCGATAATCTGCTGATATCAACAAATGGAAGGAAAGAAAACGGGAGATTCTAGGTAGATACAAGTATAAAGCCACAAAGTTAGTCTCGTCATAATGATTCGGTATTCTCAATACTTCAAGGTTGCTTGAAGACTACATTAATGAACTTGACTGCGCTCTTCGTGCCGTAGGTAGGTACCTAGGTCTATGTAAATGACCTATCCCTGTAGAGCGGCTCGTGTGCCTTTTATCCTTGATGGTGAAGATGACTTCCTGAGAAAACTTGTAAACTATCTTAATCCTAACCCTACCCCCTACTCTTCACTTAGGTACCTAGTGTAGACAGCCAAGGCTTACGTAAGGCCGAACCAACCAGGTTAGGAAAGAGTCGGGGCTCCGAGTTTAGTAGGAGCAACCCCATCCTTCAGCAACTTTATTCGGACGTCACGTCCTGATTTATGTCTTGGTCAACAGCGGCGATCCACTTCCTGCTTGGCTTTGCGAACTTCTCGGCCACAACGTGAAGATTCTGTGCTGTCGAAATTCACGTTCGGGACGTATGGGGTGGGGTTCATGATGCCTTGCTATGGTTATAGAAAGCTTGAAAGTCGCATACAACCCCTTTTCTTTATGAGCATAAACTTGGAAGAATAACGAATGGAGCGAGGTATCAGAACCTGTCATACGTGTGAGTCTCCCAAACTATCGAGTTCAAACTAGATCATAAACAGCGACTATGTACCTACTGTTTCTCAAGCAAGTAGTCTCCTGACGGGTTTAAGCCCTATGGTGCATCCCAACGGACCCAACCAGCACGGAGTTATGATTGTAAACGCGAACCCGATGCTGTCCCCGCCCACTCCGCAGGCTGTGCCGCTCGCCAAGCCCCAACTCGCAGCGTTTGAAAGACTATCGCGAAAAATACCGGAAACATGAAAAGACGTGCTTCTAAAATCCGTACATAACACATCAGAGGAGATCACATAATATGCGCCTACCTAAATTTGAGTCACCCCGCCGCTGATCGCGTAGCAATATGGAATGGTCAAGGCTTTTGAATCTAGTTCTGTCTGGAGACTCGCGCGATGTTGGGAAGGCTACCGAAAAAAATACCCACACAGGCTTCCGATCACGCTACGAAAGACGAGGTTACTATTTAAATATATACTATACACTACCTAGACATCGCTTGTAATGTTAGGGAGTGTGTGGTCCTTAGGTTTTAGCTAGGCAACAGAGTGAAAGACGAGAAGAGCAATAACATGTTTATGTGTAGAATTGTGTAACCATCAATCTCTGACCTCCCTAAGGTCCGGATAGGGATTGAAGCTCCTCCTTATACAGACTGAATACTAGAAAACCTACCTCCCAGCGGTCCTTTAGGGCTCAGGGACTGAAGTTCCCTGAAATAAGGCTCTTGGAAATGACACGCAACACGGCAGACAAGGAGCATACATAGTTACTGAGGCAAGGACACTTGATTCTGAATATCAAACTCCGCTCTAATTCTTTCCCTCCTACTCGGAGCTATGCCTAGTTTCTCCATAATACCCAACCACAAGTCCAGTCCTTAAGCCATACCCCCATTAGCGCGAAGGACCTGGCCCGAGACCCAGGATGAATGGGCTAAGAAGACAACAACTTCAGCGATCTCTTCAGGGGTGCCAATACGGCCCTGAGGGTTAAAGTTGGCGATGGTCTTGAGCAGCTCCTCGCTCTTGCCGCGGAAGAAGAGCTCTGTGCCCGTCGGACCGGGCGCGACGGCGTTGACGAGGATGCCCTTGCGGCCGAGGTCCTTGCTCATGACGCGTGTCATCTGCTCGATGGCGCCTTTGGTACTGTTGTAGAGCAGGTAGGGGGGCATGACTGTGGAGGCGGTAGCCAGGGTGGTGGACATGAAGATGATGTGCGAACCCTGTGACATATAGGGGGCGGCAGCCTGCGAGGCGAGTGATCAGCAGCCATACTACCGCTAGATCACTAGTGATTTGCAGGCGCTTCATCTAGTAGTGAGAATTCGTAAATGGCTTACCTGGGCAAGGAAATAGGGGCCCTTCACGTTGATGGCAAAAGTGCGGTCGAAGTCGGCTTCAGTGGTGTGCTCGAGGTCCTTCATGGGGAGCACTCCGGCGTTGGCAACTACCACGTCGATCTTGGAGTAGGCATCGACCGTCTGCTTGACAAGCGACTGGACGCCGGCTACGGTACCGGCGTCGGCGCGCACGAGGTGTGCCTCGCCTGCCCCGAGTTTTTTCACTTCGGCAAGAGCCTCCTGTGCAGCCTGCTCGTCGGATGAATAGTTGATAACCACAGTAGCACCTAGGCGAGCCAGCGCAACGGCCGAGGCTTTGCCGATGCCTTTAGAGGCGCCGGTGATGATAGCAACCTTACCACTGAGGGAGGGAGAAATATTAGCAGCCATGGTGGAACTTGTAGCGAAAGTATGGCTAGTAGGTGCGGAAACGTGACTCCTGGACGATGTAGCTGCTGTTGATGGAGCGGAGGGGTTTGGCTTAAGACGACGCGAGAGTTTGCATAGAACTCGCTTCATTGGATTTAGAACAAGAAAATTCCAGAGTATAGCTTTAGCCCAGGTATTCTTGATACCTGGGCAGCCCCTTTTTATAAGCCTATAAAATTAGGCCTCAAAGATGCGATAACTCCGTGACTGGAAACGCCGTTCATCGCTCACGCATAACTCCACTAATTTCGGACCGCTGTCTCGAGTGGGTCGCTATCTCCGACCGCGAGGGGACGCCTTTCGTACCGTAAGAATTTTATGTCAGGATGATCCAACTTTCTAAAAACTCCTGTTTCTGGATCCTGCCTTCACATCCAAACTCGAAATCGTAAACTTTATCATAGATGCGGACGTAAAAGCGGTCTGCATCAAGATGCCAAGTGCAGGATCCAAGTCGCAGCCAATTTTGATACAATATCCCCCATGCCTTTATTGTCAATGTCCGCATCCAAGATGATTGAAGGTCCGCTTTCGTCTCTCATCATATTCCCCCACGCATAACAGATCGTCTTCAGCTAGTTGGAGACTTTTTCTCTGTCCGAACTGCTGAGCAACATTACGAATAAACTAAGCTGTTCGGGTGGTAGAGAAGAACCTTCGCCATTACTGGGACGAGAAGATGCAGTCTGCCATCCCGGCCAGCCTCAGCCTACCTTAAATATGTGCGTATTATCCAATCAGCTTCAAAGCGCTATGCGCATTTGCAAGCGAGAAAGCACCAGCATGCCCAACCCCGCTCAAAGAGTGGTCAAGGACATTAGGAAATATGCAGGTTCTCCTAGTACTTTGAAATTAGAAAATATCCTTGGACAAATATAACATAACCATGTAGTGTAGTGTGATGCAAATACACTCATAGCGGAGAATTCAATTGACCCTCTTTAAAATAGAGACGGAATCTTAGTAAAAGGTCTCGCCCTTCAATTTACTTCATCTGGATCATGAGCCAGCAAGAAGATCAGAGATGGTCGGTAAGTTACTGGTCCTATTTAGCGGGTTACAGATTTCTTCAAACAGATTCTAAGCAAAATGTATAGTTTTCTCCCGACCTTTTTGGAAATGAGGTTGGCATTACAGATGACCTCCCAGCTTCCTATCATTCCCACGAGGGCAGTGGGAAGCAAAAGCGTCGAGTGGTCGCTAACCCTGCCCATAATATTGAGAAATTCCTAGAACAGGACTTGTCTCTTGGGAGTTTAGAGCACATGCTGAAGCACCTATGGTTTGCCGGCGCAAAACATGTCGCTACGCAACTACATTTTCAGGTTGCGATGGGCCGAGAAGTTGTTCTGTCTGACCGCATGGACTTGCATCTTCTGTGGGACAATGACGGAAGGATATACATGAAGCCTATCCCGAGATATCTATTATGCTCAACCTTCTGGCAGGATTACCTGAAGTGTCCGCATGGTTGTGGATGCGAAAATCAGGGACCTGAAATGAGTTGTACTAGCATACGAGGAGTGGCATTCGGCTTCTTTTATACTTACATATGTTTGATATCCTCAGAGACAGATTTCCTCGTTGCTAACGAGAAACACCTCTTGCCTCGCAATGAAAATGGATCAGCGATTGAGTGGGCGAAGTGGAAAGAGTTCTCAAGAAAGGTCTTAGGAGAGTACCGCCATAACAGAATCCATAAGCGCTTTCTACGTGCTGAGCTTCGCCTCTCTCGAATCAACACCATTAATCGCTTCACACGCCTCCCGCCTTTTGGCCCGTACCTCCGAGGCTGGCGTAACTACAACAGCTTCTTCCGCAACAATCTCTCATGGATGACTGCCTCTACCGTTTTCATCGCCTTGGTTCTTACAGCAATGCAAGTTGGCCTTGCCACAGACCGGCTTAATGATAATGAGAGCTTCCAGCGTGCCTCGTACGGTTTCACTGTCTTTTCCATCCTAGGACCAATTTGCGCGTTTGGGCTGGTGATTCTGGGGGCGCTGTATAACCTTGTCAAGGACCTCCCCTGGCTTCTCACAGGTGCTAGGGTAGAACGGCGGGGTGATGCTTCCCAAAACACAAACGAGAATACTGCATCACAAGAGGGTGCAGGCCCCAGTCAATATCTGACGACATCTTCATATCCTGGAGAAGCTGGCAATGAAGATAGAGCAGCACACCATAACTTGGACTATATTGTGTAATCGGTTGAACAAATATGCTGAATGTGTCAGTCCAACATGAAAGCTTCTTATTGTATGCAATTATGATATACGGTGACGGCCTCTGTTCTTGGCGTGCAGTGGCCAAGTGTTTTGTTGTGGAATGAAAATTAACCTCCTTTTTCATATTCGTCGTCATGGGCTATGATATGTAACGTCGCAAATATACGACGGACAAATTAATAATTCTGTACTGAGTTACTAAGATCATCAAGTCACAACTTTATCTTGTAACTGAGATTGGTGTTCGAAGGGAAACAACAAGAGCTTTATGGGACCAAGGAGCAAATAGCATCTTGAAATGCCACGCAGCGATATATGAGAAAAATATAGACATATCATATGTATCCTTAGACTCGAGATTGTATGACTGATTCTAAGAACTGTTATCAGATAAGTTATGCGTTGTTCTCGATTTAGCATATCGCAATGTTTGACGGTCATGGTGTTGTGTTGGAAGTCATACTCGTTGACAACTTACTTGCTCGGCAATGATTTGTCAGAAACTCGAGTTACAGCTATGATAGGCTCGCTTGTACGACGTAAGATAGGAATTTAGTGAAACAACGGTGGGAAGCCAGCAATTTGTATCAAGGCTTGATGGACATGCAACACCTACTCACCATATTGTGTAAGTGCTATTGACACCAATCACCAGTTTTCTTGGCATTAAGCTACTATTTAGGAACGATATTGGTTAGGCACCCGTTCAGCTGGAAGTTCAGCTGGAAGTTCAGCCTCATGACTCATGAAACATCCATCATTCGACGAGAAACACTATTTAACGGAGCCTGAAACTGTAGAGATATTCCTGCCTTACGTCTCCTAAGACAACCCAACTTCTTCTACATTACCTACCTTCTACTATCTATTGCGTTAGAAATCAACTCTAGATTTTGATAAAACCTATTTACTACCTCCTTACCATAATGGGTGACAGCTCTTCTAGAGAACCTAAACTGGAGGGAAGTAGGCAACAGCTAGAGCAAAGTGCATTGCAAAATGCAACTAGGCCTTCACGAAAACGCTTGAACACTATCGAAGTATATACTCGAATAACAGAAGAGAGGCGCGAAGAGGGAGAATCTACTCTCTCAGCTGACCAGGGTCGAACCATCCCAGCCGTATGGGGTTATGCCGACGACGGAGCCTCGTCTCGTGGCCAAGTCATACCAGTCGGACCGGCACCACGGTCACGGGATTTTGATAACCGCATTAATGAGTGGATGCAGGCAACGAAGTATGTCAGGTATTCGTCTCATTGTTTTACAAAACTAACGTAGTGAAGTGCTGATAGCCGAGCCGCTTTTACCGGGCAGACTGGTGCCACCAGCGGCGCGCCCGCGCGGGTTGATCATAACTCCTATCCAGGCGTAGACCCGAATATGAGGGCCCCGAGTGTGGCTCCCAGCTGCTACAGCGGACGCAGTCTTCCGAGTAGACCTGCATCTCCCGAGCGTCCACCTGCGATACCCCAGACATCGGAGGGTGCAGAACCCATAGTACTTTATCCGGCGAATTATGTCCCACCACGGAAGCAATGGGAGCAAGATCGCACGGACCAAGTGACCACAGTAGCGAGATCAGATAGACGGCGCGCTGGAGGGAGAATGAGGGAACAGAAGCTGAATCGTTGACTATTGAGATATGTTTGGTGTTCTGTCGCGGGGACTAGAATGAAGATCAGGGGCCACTAAGCCAATGCGATTAAGGAATACCAACCCCCTATTTTTGGAACATCAAGCAAACTATGAGGTAGTGCGAAGTATCCCTACATCGGCAAATACACAGACAGTCTTTTTCTTGTCTTCATTGATTAAAGCGCATCCATGGTAGACTATCTAGGCATGAATATAATAGGGACTTTCTAACCCCAAGGTAGGTGCTGGTAAGCAGCCCTGCGACGCTAACACGGAATGGGGCCTGCCGCCGAATTAAAGGTGGAAATGGTGAATGCCCATTAAGGGTATATAAGAAACAATCTCGTCCACTTCATCATGTTTTCGGAATTTGAAAGCCTTTCCTTGGATCAACAACGAACTTATAGAACAGAATGACTGGCAACAGAACGACTCGCCAGACTAGGCGAGATTTGCGGTCGACTACTAATTCCAGAGTTTATAAACCGCAAGCTCTTCCCAAAGCAACAAAGAGTCGTCGCCTAAGACATACAACCATCGAACATGAGGAACAGCAACGAACTCTGAAGGCAAATGGGAAGACCCTTGTACCGGCATATCTCCAGCTATCTGAGGCCGACGCAGCTTTGGACCCAAATCAAAACATTTGGCTCTTCGCATTCCCCCGTGAGCTCATACAGGAAATCTCATCCCATCTCCCGATCGAATCCATTGTCTGCCTGACTTTGACTTGCAAACTCGCCCTACACATTGTGGGCACGTCATCATGGGAAGATGAAAGAATCACTAAACGTTGGTGCACTGATCTTACGACAAGATTGGTGCCACGGTCAGTATTCATGGAGCTCTTGGGCCATGACGTGAAGGGACTGGGCTTCGAGTCTTGCAAGGCTTGCAATACACTGCATCCGCCGTTGAAGAGGCCGAGCGAGCATCGCCAAAACAAGCTGACCAAGTACTGCTGGGGTCAAGATGCGATTGTAGATTACTTACCGCAAGACGAGAACGGACTTGGCTACCTATAGTCTTGTTTTCGACCGTATTAAACACGCCATGAGTTCCACCCCTTCTGACTCAGACTCGCCTATAGAGTATCTCTCTGGGTCATTTAAAGTCCCACATCCTTGTCTTAACTACACCGTATCGTCCTCCGCGCGACGTGTGAGCGGTAATCTAATTATCCGCCACGACTACCGCTTTAGCCATTCCTCACCTAGGTCGCCGTTGAGGGTTTCTGTTGCGGGGTCTGTCTCCTAGGAGACTAACCACCATATGGTTTTAGCCCACTGCCATTTAGTCTAGTCAACGAAGCTTCCTTCAACATCTTTTCCCACCCTAATGGTGCAACAGTTTCCGATATCCTCGATCTCCCATTTAGGATATGTTCCCACCAGACCACGTCAACGGATCCACCAGCTCACAACCGCTATATCTCGAGTTCGAATCCTAACGGCCCTCTTCTTACTCACTCCATCGTGTCAGCCTTTCCTATGTCCCAGAGGACAGACATCCCTAAAGCCGGCGTCTTCCGGCAACCAACATCGCTGGAGAGGCAGCAGATGACTTCCGCTGACAATGGCCTAGACGTTATTTTTAAGTGCCGGTATTGTCCTACGGAATGGAGGACTAGTATCGTAGGCGGCAAGGGTACTGGTCGGGGTGAGCTCACAGTCTCGGTGTTCCATTCCTTTTCCAAGGAGCTGCACTCCGCGGCCAAATCTTGGCGCTGGTTTGTGAGGCGCGAGGGCGAGCTGCTGGGTAAGGGCAAGAGAAATAGTGAGTTTTGGAGCGTGGGAAAGACGTATCCTGATTTTAGAGTCGAGTGAGATGCAACACGGAGAAATTGTTGGGCTCAGAGTCGGGATGTCGGTAAAATCGGTTAAATCGATGTCGAACGATGATAGAGTTTCCGGGATACCTACTTCTAAGACATGAAGAGTCCTAGTTGTAACTTGGGTTTCCGTGACGAAGGCCATACTGGCTCGCTCGTGTTGAAGAAGTCTGTGATATTATCTTTCTTATTTTAGAGGTCTATGGGATGATACCCTATGCCAGACTCCCCACCCCTTGTCCGGTGGATGCCATATTACATTGATTTCTTATCCCTACCCCTTTTCCCCGTCCGTAACAGACTGGATGTCTCTGCAGTCCACTCTGTGTAGCGAGATAGTAATACAAGACTTATATACGAACAAGTGTCCTGCACAAGTAGTACAAAACAAAACTACCTACGTACCTAGGCAGTCAATGCGTCTCAGCCTCAAGGAAGGATTCTGGGACCTTTTAAACTGATACCTGTCGTACTACTATGGGGAAACTGAGCTGGCGTGATACCATGGCACAGTAAGTGTTCGGATGTTGTGTTGATATGAATGAGGCTGATTGTCTTAGTCGGTATCTCGTACATACCTGTAAACGGATTTTCGTTATACATAGAAACCTTGGACTATCCATGTTCACGATATTGACTGTCATACAGTCCTTGGTGAGTCAGTAATAAACTACTACTCAAGTTTATCCAAGTAATAAGAAGGCCAGCGTGATTAATGATAGAAGTTAAGATGATGTTTTTGAAGTGTCAGACCCGAAAGTATCGGCAAAGTCCGATACACGTGCAACCCTTTTTTTAAAGTCCTTCATGTATGTACATTTGTACATGTAACTGGCGGAGACCGGTCCTCCGGTCCGCGCTAGCAAGGAATATCTCCATTATCTCCGTTATTCTTGATTTTAACCTTTTGTTCCTGCATCTAATGGTCAAGGACGAAGCAGTTTCTTCCCTCGTTTTATTTGTTCGTACTACCAACAAGGTGCAATTCTACTACCGATCCGTCTACGCCAGACGGGAGTCGGCATTTGCTCACCTTGATGCTTGGCCATTTGCTTAGAGAATGCGGCACAGAAATTTGACTTCACGGATCAGGCAGGCAGAAGGATTCCTACAGACGAAATTACTCGAGTATTTTGTACCAACCCCACCATTAATGACTGGGGGTGAAAAGCTTAGATACATAGTACATCCACTAGGCTAACGTGATTAGGCATCAGGTATTCTTGTCGATGCACATGGACCATGGTATCAAGCGATTCTGTCCAAGAAACAGCTAAAATTTAACAATGACGTTATTAAGTTCGATCAATTATCTCAGACTAAATTTGTAGAAGCATATCAAGTGTTATACATGATTTACCAGGTATTTATATAATTGATCTTTCACAAATTCGTATTGATGTCAAGTGATCGACCAACTTGATCCAGATGATTGGGAGTCTCGTATTGGAAAGATGTGGGCATGTTGCATGTTTGTTCGGACTCAGCAAGTCAACTAAGGCTGTGCACCCCATGCCATAAATATTTCCATGGAACCCGCCAGCACTGCCCCAGGGGGTTCGAATCCGCTAGCAGTAATCCGCTAGATGGACAGGGTATGATTGTAGGGAAACTGGGGAAAAAGGGACAACTTTGGATGATTTAACGCCTCGTTACTACCTGTAGGAACAAAGATGGAAATGGGTCGTGACACAATGGCACGAAAAGCGGTTATGCCGTAGGAAGGTACTAGGTAGTAAGTAGTAAAGTAGCCCTTTGGAGAAGAAGTCACATCCGATACCTCTGTATGGATGACAGATGTATACCTACATAGGCAGGTAGGTATAATAGGTACAATACATATTACTACAGAGCAAACCCCCCGGCCAGCCAGCGTCGATATTGCCAGCAATTCTTCCAACACTTCCAAGGTTCTTTACTTTTTTTTTCGCTCTTCATTCGTTTATTCATACATTCTTTTTTTGTGTTTGTTGTTTGTTTCCTCACGCCTCCGCCTTCGTCTCCTCGAACACACTAGTGTGGTGCATTTCACTCGCTTTAATCACCATCACCGTCATAATCACCATCAATCTCCGTCACGAAGTTCAGACTAAAACTTGGGTTCCCTTGGCATTCCTCCACCGAATCAATCTGGACTCGATTAGAATCGCGCGCGTTGTGCTTGGTTGAAACTACCGTTTACATGATCGCATCTATCTGGACTCAATCGTGGAATTAATCTTCTAGATGAATAAGGAAACCAAATGAACGCTGGTCGGAATTGAAAGAAAAAGAAGAAAGCTACACAAAGGGAATAAAAGGACATGAAGTTCTCGGTTGGAGCGCCGCTACTCGCGGCAATCTCCTTTGCGTCGGTTATTCTACCCGCAACAGCTGAACGAATACTCCAGTCTACTTCTCTCAATATCTGCCAGGAAAATTCTGGATTTACTGCCAGTTTATTCAACGTCGTTTACAATCCGAGTGAAGGTGTCGCTCGTGTAAATATCTCCGCCATCTCTACCATCGAAGCCCCGGTTATTTTCGACATTGACATAACCGCCTATGGATACTCTATTATCCACAGGACTATTGACCCCTGCGCCGTCGGTCTAGCTGGGTTCTGCCCTATGGGAACTGGAAAATTGGGAGATCCTTTTGTAATTCCAGTTAGCACCGACGCTACCGGCAACATCCCTTCTATCGCCTACAGTTTTCCCGACCTCGATGCCAAGGTCAGGGTTTTTATTAATGCCACCTCCGGCGACAAAGCCGGCCAAAGCCTCGCTTGCGTGGAAGCCTTAGTTTCGAACGGACAGACGGTCAATCTAATCGGTGTGAAGTGGGCCTCCGCCGTAGTGGCCGGCTTGGCTCTTGCTTCGTCCGCATTTCTTTCTGGTCTGGGCCATACGAATGCTGCCTCTCATGTCGCCGCAAACGCCTTATCGCTGATGAGCTACTTCCAGGCTCAGGCCATGGTCGGCCTTGTTGGAATCCCTCTACCTCCGGTCGTGCAGTCGTGGACTCAGGATTTCCAGTGGAGCATGGGTATTATTAGTGTTGGGTGGAGTATGCCAATCTGCAACCCTTCATATGGATGAATGCGATTTCACTGTTATATGGTGATTTCGTTGATATAATAAAGTGTGTGCTAACTGGTATTTTAGTGCAACGCATCTTCACGTGGTTTCAGCGATCAACAGGGGGTACACCATCTACCCTCATTACGCAGGTCGATTCACTCGCGACGGTATCCGTTGAAATACAAAAACGTGCTGTTGACCTATTCAAACGCGGAGCGGCAATGCTCCCTCCCAGCTTAGTGGAACACGGTTCGAACCTAATGAAGCGAGGGAATGTACAGACCAGTTACGGAAGCTACGTTGTGTACGGCATTCAGCGCGTTGCCTTTCGAGCAGGAATTGAAAGCACGAATCTTTTCTTGACTGGCATCGTCTTCTTTTACATCGTTATGGGATTGACCACCCTCTTCGTCGTGGCTTTCAAGGGCGGCTGTGAGCTGGCTGCGAGGCAGAAGTGGATGAAGGGCGATACCTTTTTGGAATTCCGCAATGGTTGGCGTGAGTATCCTCAAGTTCGATACTTCGTTGTAGTCTTCGTTCAAAATAGTCGACAGGTGCTAACTTTTGTGGGTCATAGGAACTGTTCTCAAAGGCATCCTCTTCCGTATGGCGCTTATTGGGCATCCTGCGGTGACAATCCTTTGTTTCTGGGAATTTACTCAAAGTGACTCTCCCGCTCTGATGGTCATGGCCGTATTCTTCCTCTTAGCCCTCAACGCTGTCCTAGGCTGGGCAGCTTTCAGGGTTATTCGGGTTGCGCGTCGTTCAGTTGCACTACACAGAAACCCGGCATATATCTTATTCTCGGACCCTCAGACCCTCAATAAATGGGGTAAGTCTCTTCAAATTCTATGGATTCGCGTGCTCTTGAACATGGTTTGGTTAGCAACTGAGATATCGTGCCCCCCTACTGACTCAGTATACTGCAGGCTTCCTCTACATTCAATTCCGCGCTTCAGCTTATTACTTTATCGTCCCTGTCCTCGGATACACGCTCGTAAAATCATTATTCATCGCCTTCGGCCAGAATTCTGGCATTGCCCAGGCTATCGGCTTCATTCTCATCGAGGCTGCGGCTCTTATTGCATCCGCAGTTATGCGACCGTGGATGGACAAGAAGACAAACTCCTTCAACATCGCGATTTGCTCCGTTAATTTTGTCAATGCCATCTTCCTTCTGATCTTTACATCCGTTTTCGACCAGCCAGCGCTCGTCACCGGTATCATCGGTGTTGTGCTCTGGATTCTGAACGCAGCTTGCACGCTTGTGCTTCTGCTTATGCTGATCATCACTACCGGCCTGGTTATTTTCAACGGCAACCCAGATGGACGCTACAAGTTTATGGCTGATGACCGTACCTCTTTCATGAAGTCCCAGAGCCAACTTGCCACTACTACCGAACTTGATGCTCTAGCGATAACCGCTCGGGGCGAGAAGCCCGGCTACTCGTCAGTTCTCGACTTAGAAGACGATGACTCTTCTCATAACCGAGATTCCCTGTTCCGAGGGCAAGGGTCCGTAGCTCATTCAACCTCTAACAACTCACACCACGCCCCCTCGCACTATGCACCGCCTCGCTCGCCTGTCGAACCCATCAACAGAACTGCCAGTCCGTATAATGGCTCAGTCTCTTCAAATGGACGCTCGCACAACAATGCCAGCCCGGCTGGGTTCAAGCCCCCCTCTAGCCCAAGGTAAGGATCCTACATCCACCTCTTCCCCTATTCCTTTGTTGCTATTTACATCTACTTACCTCAAATTTATAGTCCTTGGCAACGCGGAGCCGGCTACGAACATTGAAGGAACTAATCGGTAATGAGTATAACGTTTGGCCATGATCTAGTGTTGGACGAGCGACTAGGCAACCCAAAATACCTCCCTATTTGTGACCTAGGTTTCTTATTTGTGCGTATACCGGTACATACTCTACCCTAGGCTACATGTTGCCTTGAACGGCGTGGGAAGGACTTGGAAAATTCTTGTAACTTGCTTCGTACATATAAAATTTCCGTTATACATGTGTCTGGAGGCCTAGTGAAAGTGGCAAGGACAATTTTCACTTTTTTAGGCATTCTTGGCGTTTGGTAGGGTTGTGTCTTCAGGAACTACATAGCAAGCAGTCTTCAGTCTCGGTCCGCAAACTTATTTTCTGTGCGCACATGGAGCCTTAGTGGTGGTGAGATACTATTACATACTATATCCTGGCTATGGCTTAATATCAGAACAATTCAGCGAATGATAGAAAGGTCTACGAAATTTAATCGTTTTCAAGCCTTTTTTTTTCTTTTTTCTGTTAATGATAATGGCTTCTGCTAAAGGTGCTAGTGCTACATCGGGGGAAGTAAGATCGAGTCGACGATCATCTCTCCATAAGCCAGCAGACTCCTAAGAGCCTTTCGTACCACCGGAAACTTTCAATTGGTTCCGTTTCATGCTTGATCCTTCGTTACCTGATGAATACTTCGCAAATACCCTCTTTTCCATGCATGATCTCCTGTGGCATCGTGTGTGCCTCGTACGTAAAGTGTCTTCTCCCCCTAGCGTAATGACGATGCCATCACTCCTTGAGTCCCCATGTTTTTGTTGTCGAAACTTTTTATCGCCGTTATCACCTTCCTCGTCATTCATCTGAAGCCTGGTCCGAATCGGTGTCCGTATCCATATAATAGTCATACCTATTCTCCCAATTCTCTTCCGTGAAAACACTTATGGAATCCCCGATCGGATGGTAAGACACGCAGAAGTCGGTGAGCATGTAGTAATTCCATGTCGACATCTTCGCTGGATCCAGGTGCCCAAAGATACCCTCCCTCGGTAGTCGCGTTCTCTCCCTGAGCTCGGGATCGTCCAGTAGGCGGAGGAACGGCTCTCGGGGATCGTAAACGTAGTCCACGTCTCCATGCTGGTGTAGTAGGAGAGACATTGCTCCGTACAAACCGATGTAAAAGTCTAGGAATTTCGACTCCGCGAGCTCGATATTCTTTCGAAGGTGGTGGCGACGATCATCGTCCTCGAGACCAAGAGCTCCAAGAAACAGCAACTCCGCAATGATGGGACCGTTTAGAGTGCCGCACGCGACCGCGAGGGGTGTTTTGCCGTCCTTACTTTCTGCGTTGATATCCGCACCGCTGCGGAAAAGTAATCGAATAGTCTCTACGCGTCGCTTGTTTTGCTCTGGGTCGGGATCGTTCACGTCGAAATAGCACGCGTGGTGAAGCGCGGACCAGCCATCATTGTCGACGGCTTGAACCCTCGCGCCGTACGTGACGAGAATCTGAACTCTTTCAGGGGCGCCGAACCTTGCTGCCACATGGATGGGCCACATTCCGTCGGCACAGATTATTTCGGCTATGTTGGGGTCTCTGCCATGGAATAGAAGCACGTCCATGATGGCCAGAATACCAGCGCGGTGTGCATTCCGCTTTTTCTTGACATCGAGGCTCTGCTTGAGGCTCTTGTCCGACGGCATGTGTCGACAGAGAATTTCGAGCGCACGGCGGCCCTTGTTGGGACCACTGGTAGCCACCTCACTGATATAGGAGGAATCCGCCCTGACCAGGCCACGCGCCAGACGCGCAACGTTGTAGGTCCATCGCTCGACAGGCAAGCTTACTCCGTACTTCCCTTTTTCCTGCCAACCTGAAGTGACCCAGGAGATCAGACTGTAGAGGTGGGTTTCGCCGTACTTGTTCCTGTGATTGACCATCGAATTTCCGAACATTGTAACAGCGCGTTGAACGGCGACTGTGGGAGCCCACGGCCATACAATCGTGGATAATAAAAACGACACCGGATATCCTGTCGGCTCAAACCCTGCCCCGTGTCTAATTAGAAGCTGAGCCTTTGGTCTCATCTTGTCTACGTTGTCGGCGGCGGTCGAAATTGTGTGGGCTAGACAGTATCCTAGAGCCGTGCCTGACTTTTGCCATTTCGATGCGAGAAAGTAGGGACTCTTGAGAGCTCGAGGAAAGTGGCCTGTAATGTAAATGTTGTAGGAGGGCCAATATCGACGTAGATGCAGGTCCGCACCTATACCGAGTATACGTTTTGTAACGTAGGTCGGTACCCAGGGCTCCAGAGACAGCTGGAGGAGGGAGGTGCACTTATGCGCGGGTGAAAACAACGGCCACTTGAGGTTGAACATGGGCGCGTCAATATAACTCGCCGGTGGTACTTTGTGTGGTAATCGAAGGACGATGTTAATTAGACGTTTCATCTTAGTGGCGGTTAAGGGTGAAGCTATCCCAGTCATGGCGAAACCAATCATATATCCGGGTGACCACTCAACACTAGACTTATGCTTAACGTCCATGCGTCGCAGGACCAGACCCATGATGTCGGGGCGTTGGTGCTCGGCAGCGTGAGTTAGGATGTCGTTCACAGATAGCGAACGCATATCCTTAACGCGATCTAACACAGCTTCGACAGTAGGGAGGCTGACATTGTCTGAGCTCATGTTCTGAATGATGTAACCGAATTCCTCCCCATCGCTCGCAGTCGAGATTAGTAGTTCCACAGCCTCGGGACTCTTGGCGAAATATATCGGCTTGGGGAAGATATTCCTCAACCAGAAAGCGTAGAAAAATCCTTTAACATTCTTATCCGCGCCTTCCTCCATGAGATACTTCATGATGTCGACTTGGTTGTACCAAGTCGCTATGTGTAAAAGGGAGAGGAACGCCATGGGGGGGCGTTGGTCATGTATGTGGTTTCTGGGACTAGGGATCTCGGCTTGGGCGGGTGGAAAGCGGTGGTTCACGTCCGTGCCCGCACTTATAGCACGCTGGACGACCTCAATGTAGCCATGCTGACAAGCCCAGGTGGCGGCGTTATGATCTTGTTCAGAGTCCCTCTCATGCAAAATCCCCAGGAGCATGTGATAGAAATGCCCAGATGTAAGCAACCAACTATGGATATCCTCCAAAGACAAGTTGCTGCAGATCATTGTCAGGACCTCAAGCGGAACAGCGTCACATCGAGGCGTGGTGATCTCAGCACCTTTGGTAGAACTATCCATGATGTAGAATAGGCGCCGACAACCGGCACTGGGCGTAGTCAAATGAATGAGTGGTGAAAAGAGTGTTCCCTGCTATGAGGATGGTAATCAAGGGTGTGGGAAATAGTTAAGAGGTGTATGGTATGTATAAATTGGGACGCGACGCGATGGAATGTATGTATAAAATGAGATATTTTGGGGATACCTGACTGTAGTTCAATAGAGTGGTGTCCTATTGATGTATGCTTGCTTCAAGTATCGAGAGATTGCTGAAGTTTGGTGAGAAAGTATTTTTGATATTTTTGTAAGCGGAGATGATGTTATTGTGAAAAAAGGCGGAAGTGGGAGAGGGAAGGGAATTAAATATTGTAATGGAGTAGGCATGGAACTATGAGTCGTGGGGGAAGAGGTAGATGTTCAAGGTACTCGTCTCAAAACACCATACCGATTTTCTTGGACGACATCGTGTCGAGATAATCTTCAAGGCGTGCCTACCGACAGCAGGTACCTCATATAAGTAGCCATTGTAATTATAGCTTAGAGCTAGTATATGACTATGACAACGACGTTATAAGACAAGGGGGCGACCTAGACTCAGTGTCTGATATACCCTTAGAGAACGACGTAAGCCTTAAGGGTGTCGAAGGCTTCAAGAACGACAATGAAAGCCTTGAGAACGGCAGACAGATATTTGGAGGACACAGGGTATCACATGAAGAACGATGAAGTAAAGTCAGAGGATGGTGCTGTATAAATTGGAGGTTGATAGAGTAAGACTAGGAGAACAGCGAAGGGGACCTCAGTGAAGAGACTTCTATGGCGGGAAATACGAAATTGGACAACAGCGGGAAGGCCTAAAGGATGAAGTTGAAGGTAAAAGATTTCTAGGTAATGGTTAACTGATTATTCATAAAGTACCTTGGTAGATATTGCAATAATGTGATCTGTGAGAGCCGTGATGTTGTGTTAGAAACACGAGTTCATTTAGCCCCTATATTTGATTACATACATATGTACCTTAGGTATCCCCTTTATTACTTGACATTAATGTCGGTGCAGTTGTTGGTGCGGTTAATGCCACTTTTCACAAACATTAACCTTTAGTTAGGCTAAGGATGATACAATTAAAAAACAATGGATTACGTTCATTGGCATACTTATATATGTAATGCACATACCCCTATTTAACATACATACATTGACCCCCCCTTGCGACCATGATTCACGTGACATTGTTTGTGTAGTCAACAGCATTTAGCTTTACGTTTATTTTAACGACAAAATTGTTCGGCCGCTTATTACATGATTCGCCCCGGGGGTTATCAATGATGCCGGATTCGATCCGGAGTGGAAGGTGTGATGTAACATGAGAAGGAAGGAGGGTGGGCTTATGGCAACATGTGACTACTGTGAGTCCCGTGATCGGAAACCTTATGTCGATGCCCCCTTTTCTTGAATGGGCTTGAGCATTATATCTCCTCGAGATACTAACACGACATCTAAAAAGAACAAAGAAAGTTGAAAACGCTCCGCGTTGAATTTAATACCCCGGTGGTATGACAAAAGTAATCTAGCCTATTGATACATATGAGAGTAGGATTTAATGAGCCATGTGGCTCATTATGATATCATCCTAGGTATCCAAGTTCATGATACCACAAGTTGCTACCATCATGCCTCCTATTCCACAGACTCCACGATCTCCTCACGTTTCCCAAAAGTCCTCAAGTGCTCAACCTGGTCCTCAAGGCGCTTCAGCCTCTCGTACGCCTGCCCCTCAGGCGAATCGCGCTTGACCGAGTAGCGGAATCGGCCCTCCTCCATGAACGACTCATCAGGCTCGACGCGCTTGGCCGGGCCGGCGCTCTCCTCGTCGCGGGTGTTGATGACGACGAAGACCTGGGCGCCCTGGACCTCCTTTGCCTCGTGGCTGAGGCAGCTGGTGCCGGTGTGCTGCTCGACGGCGAGGCCGCCGCAGTCCGACTCCTTGTACAGCTTGAGCTGGTCGGTGGAGCTCCCGCCGCCGGTCTCTTCGAACTTGGCCGACTTGTACTTCTTGCCGCCGTCGCTGCAGCACTGTCGCGCCTTGATGCTGCTGCACGTCTTGCCCACTTTGATCAGGCAGTTGCGGTGCTCGTACATCTTGACGTTGTAGTCGGCCATGGCGGCGCCTGAGGCGAGCGCGGCGAGAATGAAGGTGCTGAACTGCATTTTGATAGAAGTTTGAGGGTTCAAATCTGAATTGTTGGATATAAGGGTCTTTGGAAATGGGTTGTTGTTTGAACGTGATGTAGAAGTTGTTCTGTTTGACTTATCGGATTCAATTCGAGAAAGCTTGGGACAGATGCAGTTTTTATATTGTTACTCATGCGCCCCTCCGCTATTTTGGGAATATTCGAGGTCCAACACAGATCCATATTCATTTTCGTATAATTTTCAGTCAGTCGGTATTCCTATCTTGTTAGATACTCGGTTTTCTGTCCAACTTGAGTTGCATCGGAAGTATCGAAGATGTTTAATGTTACGAAGTAGCATAATGATGTCTTCCTTTCTTTACATTTCCTAAATCAGTAATACTCATCTGATGTAAGTTTGCTTCACCTTCCCCGAATAAGGTGAGTCCTTTCTTACATAACAGCGTCCATGTTTCGTGGACATGGGATTGTTCATGCGTTGGAAGGGTGGAGCTACGATGAAATCAGTTTTATTGGAAGTTGAGCCCGATAAGGCTGGCGATCTGTTAACGGATGATGGTTTCATGAATCCTCTCTAGGCTGTGCCAGCTATTCTAGTCAACAAGCGCCAACCCGTAGCTGTGAGCCAACGGGGAAGCCTTGCTGCATATTACCAAGTCGAGTGCAATGTCGACGATCATTTAATATTGTATCAACTTGGAATATAAATGTTGGTAGATCTGCACAGCTCTTCCTTTCTTTTTTTACAAGAAGGAATGATGTCGTTCCACAGATATTCTATGTAAAGAAATCGGATAACACAATAAGACGTCGGACTGCTCGGAGTCTCTAGATGAAGTAGCTCACATCACGTGCCTCCTTATGTAAGATCATCGGAAATTTCGCGGGTTTCGGCTTCGTTCCCCGCAAATTGCCCCTGTGCCCTGTAGGATTTACTAGTAGGATTGGGCTCAGCAAGACCGGAACCTTACCTAGCAGCTGCCTACGTAGGTACGTACTACATACGCATATCTTCACTCGCCGTAGAAGGATGCTGACATGCAAGGAGAGTTGAGCGGCTGACATGAGACCTAGAGCTTGCAAAACCAGTTCATTCGCTGATCGACATATCATCATGACGTAGAGTTTCTAAAATCTAACGCGAAGGAAGCCTTGGTAAAGCAGGCACCTATTATATCTACCGAGTAATTAAGTACCTACTTGGCTGCTATCATCACCTAACGTTGATTTCTTCTTATAGAAAACTCCCAGTCCTAAATTCCACATCTGACTTCCAAACAAACACATCCCCACAACATCGGAAATACGGCACTGTCATAAATTAATCATGTCGCAACCTGAGCGGTATCCATTCTATAAGATCCACGACAAAGAAAATAACACAAATGGGAACTACAAGGTTTATACCATCTTAATCGACTCTGACGATGGTCGGGCATACGAGAAGCTATCAACTGACGCTGAGCGTTTGAATTATATGCGCCAGCATGCGCACGATAGCTGGGACGTCGTTCAGGTCGACAGCGCTTTCTATGAAGACAATGTGGCTGGAAAGGAATATGTCATCAAGATGAATACTCCTGAGTATGCAGGCTTAGAAAAGTTACTTCAAAAGGACGGAAGCAGTTGGCCTCCAGGGACGAAGGAATTTGATGCCATGGTCCAGTATTATAAGGAGCACGCGACCGAGGTGTTAGACGCGCCTGTAAGTTCCTGCGGCGAGAATACATGCAACTAATGGAAGTTCAGCATTCAAGATGTATCAAGGATTTCCTAATTATAGAATAAAACCATGTCTACCCCTTTACCCCAGGCTAACTCATACTTCTTGACAGAAAGGAAATACTTGGGTGATGCAATGCTGCTGCTGTCAATGACTGGACTATTTTCAACGCGTCCTGGTATTTGCTATCTTGTTTCACCTAGGCAATCTGTGTAATATTTTGTAGCTTTTTACCTATTATTTCAATGCCTTCTATTACTTCTGCTAGTGAGGCATCAAGGTTGATATAGAAGCGTTCAAGATGCGGCTTTGCATCGGCTCAGGTGATCTTTCATGGAGACATTGAATGTATTGGTGGGTAGACTTGAGTTTAATGTGAAAAAGAGCCGATATGAAAAAAATGAAATGATGAGTCCTAACATACGGCTGGAAGCTAGGTAGACGACACAGAAAGGGTTATGTAGAAGAGAGCGCGGGCCACTCGGCTTATTTAGCAGATTTGCCTGTGTTCTAAATTATTATGTAGGAGTTCATTAAGGAAACGTCCATACAGAGATTTCACGTATCATAAACTTATTATCTAGACTAAAGTCACCGCGTTGCTGCCTCACTCAGCATTTACCATGTGATCTCAATTGAATTCGAATTCGAAGTCAAATATCCAAAGGTTATATTTTCTTTCAGGATTCGCGAATTAACTTGTCTTATATACCTACGTTGGGAAGTTATTCGCCAAGGTATATAAATAGTACTACCCCTGAACCCCTGAACCACAGCAAGGAAGAGCGCAATGATTTTATGTTGTATCCCCTTAGAAGCTGAACATGGGCCAGCTAAGTGTCCAGTTTTTTCAAGAATATTGGCCAATTAGAATCGCGGGACGTTACAAAAGACTGAACATGGGCCAGTTTAGCTGGCCAATTAGAATCGCGGGACGTTACAAAAGACTGAACATGGGCCAGTTTAGCTGGCCAATTAAAGACAGTTTTTCTTTGGGCCCTGGTCATGGATCCGTTTTTTAGGTTG